>QVNW01001403.1:0-30721 GCA_014825475.1 Pseudomyrmex flavicornis | reverse complement strand
TGAATTATTATAAAATATATTTGTAACCAATGTGTGTAACGTTTTTATTTAAAATTGTTTTTTTTGTTTTTTATTGCGATTTCTCTTCATTATACGTCAAACGTATAATTGGACGCGATCAAGTGAGCGGAATTGCGCGCTGACATTTATTGCTCGACCCAATAAATCGCGACATCAAGCGCACCTGTGAATGAGGAAAACCCTTATCGATCACATTTCACGGAACACGTGTCGTACATTACATAAGAAGGCAATTCGAGTCGAACGTGTAAGAACATTAACAAGTGATAC
Organism: Pseudomyrmex flavicornis; assembly: GCA_014825475.1. Classification (NCBI taxonomy): domain Eukaryota; kingdom Metazoa; phylum Arthropoda; class Insecta; order Hymenoptera; family Formicidae; genus Pseudomyrmex; species Pseudomyrmex flavicornis. The sequence continues at coordinate 30,430 of QVNW01001403.1, read as the reverse complement.
ACCATGTTGATCACGATCACTCGTCTACCATTTCCTCGTTGTTCCAAGCTAGGACTTGGAACATTGTCGTCGTGCCGTTGTCGTTGCGCGTCCCTCACCCTTTTGAATTGAGGAGGGCGCAAATCCACACGCGAGCGCAAATACGAGCGTCGAACCGGCGCAGCAAAACAGACGACGAAGAGAGGAAGAGGATTCTCTACCCGAAGGTGGCGGCTACGGTAATGGCATTAAGGTGCACAATCAACAGCGCCGATCTGCAAATTGAATAACGGCGCGCTGTCGGTTGGCATGTATCGCATTCTCAGCCAAACCCGATCGTGCTCTTCGCTCATGGTTGCGCGGCAACCCACCAGCATCATCTCTCTTCCACTCACTTTCTCTCTCTCTCGCAGCAGTATACATACGCGTTCACACACGCGTTAACTCACGTGCCTACGTATATATGTATACACATATGTATACACATACGCACATATACATTCTCTCTCGCGCCCACCCCTTTTTCTCTGTCGGTTCGCACTGACTCAAGATATCCCCGCTTTACGATCCCGCACCTTATTCTCCTTGTACGGGGATCTCGGGACGTGGCACGGAATACCTACGTGACACCGAAACTGATTCGCTACAACTTTACTGGTCGTCTTCGCTCTTCCATCTTCCCTCCTTTCTCTCTCTATGTCTCTCTCTCTCTCTCTCTCTCGTCGGGGTTGTCGGATTTACCAGACTCGGGGTTACCTTTTCTCGCAGCTCCCGACTGCCAACCAACCAGTCAGCGAACCTCGCACTCCTTCCCTCCCTGTAATCGGATTCCCAAGATTTTCCCAACTTTTTCTTAAATCGCTCGCCGCGTCCCTCTTCTTTTTCTCTTCTCTGTCGATGGACGCGTGCGCGCGTCCAACTCGGAGAGATTCGCAACTCGGAAAGAGCCACCGCCGTTTCGACGAACAATCGACCGACGAATGAGAGACGGTGCTCCACGCCGCGCCCGTTGATCCTCTTCTCCTCAGACGCTTCGATCGCGTTATTTCGTTGCGAAGGATCGCTTCGAGAGACTTAAGGAGCTCAATTGCGCTTTTATCGTGGACTATCTCGGATCGTGCTCTCGAACGTGAACCGGAAACAGCCGGCCTAACTTTCAGACTTCTCAGTTACATCGACTGCCGCACTATAAGCACTTCGAGTGATGCGATATAATTGAAGGTAAAAGGGTTTGTCGAAGGAGCTTTCGAAATTTTTCATCAAAAATCTATAGAGACGTAGAAATATATTAGTTTCTTTTCTTTTTTTTTTTTTTTCTAATCTAATATCCTCTTCGAATTTAATATCCGCTAATTTTTCCAATAGTCATTGCGACAATTGAATGTTTACGCGCGTTTATACACGTCCGCGAAATAATGCATTATTTAAATCAGTATTTGCATCATGTAATATTTCGATTTATCGCTAACCTATAGACGTTAATTAACATATCATTATATTAAGCCATTCTCATCGTAAATATTCTTTGTTCTCTATATTCATTACACTCGCTTTTATCAGCATGAACAATAGCACTATAATTGTTATAAACTTGATTCTGTTGATCATCATCGTGCGCGTAAAATAATTTTAATTATGTAACGATCGTGTTACGTAATTACAACGTTATACGAATATAAATTCCTATTAATTAAACTATATCGGCAAATTATTGCAGAGGATTTTATGAATAAATAAAACGATTTGAACCGTGATGACGTAAGCAACACGTTAATTCACATCGCGCGCGTTTTGTTTTGTTTTTTTTTCTTTTTTATAATCTTTATTCCGCGATTCGGAGCGGTTATAAATTAACTACTTTGCTCATTAAGCGTGGCCAGATTGCTCGAGAATTAATAATACCTCGAGCACAGTTACGTCGTCCAAAGCGTCGTGATTACGCAAGCTTTTCTTGCCATCATCTTAAAGTCGTTTTGTTTCGTGACATAAACGCGCGCTCTGTGTGGCCGAGAACAATTTGCTTTTCGCTTTCCGCAAACGTTTATTATTATTTCATAAACAGCAATAACGCGGCTGAATACCTCTTGGTGTGGCTTTAATGCGGAGAAACTTACGCGCATAACGCGTCAGAAAACATAAATCATTCAACGTTCGCAGTATTTTTCAAGAGTCAGCGTGTTTCAGAAACGATCTGAAAACTACGAGTCTTTAGAAAACAGTGTAAGCAGATAAAGACGCATTCATAAGTAGCTAAAAGTTTTCCGGGAGCATAAAGCCACAAAATGACGGTAGGACTCGAGCAAAAAGAAATCACGATCGAAAGCGAAGGTTCTGCAGCGATCCTTGCGGCCGCATTGAGGCCGTTCGTGGCTTTTTGAGCAACCGACTCCTCGTCGCCACGTCGGCGAGCACGGCGAAAGGAAAAGAGTCACGAGAGAGAAAGACGAAGCGCTCGAGAAAGAAAAGGCACAGCTGGTTATGCGCGCGGGGGCGGAATTGGATTGGTTTTTTTACTAATTAAAATTTCAAACTTGACACCTGAATGTGCCGTCTTTAATGAGACGACGTCTGGGGCCACGGGTTTTCTCTCATTATTCTCCCGCAAAGAGTCACAAAGCCGGATGGACGAGGAGAAGGAAAGCGGATCGGAGGGATGAAAGCGGAGGGACGAAAGCGTGACACAAACAGGGGGTCGGGTGCGTGAAAAGCGCGAGCGCACACGTGGCGAAAAAACCGAGGCCGCTCGCCGGTCCCGTTTCCCTCGCGACATCAGATTTTATTACGAAGAGAGATGTCGGAGGAAATAAAAAGGTCGGGGATGAATTATGCCGACCTTCGTCGTGGTTACCGGGTTAGTCTTCCTCACGGTGGTTTCCACACATCATACACACACGCGCGCGCGCGCGCGCACACGCACACACACACGTGTACGTACGACGTTACATTATCGAACGGCGAACGATGACGTATGTGTGCCACGTTGTTCGTTCAGCCGAGCATAATGCGCGCCCGTTCACGTATATCTATATATACACGTTTCGGGCTGCTCACCCTCTCATTGTGTATGTTAATTAATGTTTGCATTACGCGGCGTCTACAAGTAATTAACTACTCGGCGCTCGTCATTAGGTTTTCCGTCTTATTAGCCCGATACCGAAAACGGCTCCGACGTTCGGCTTCGACTCGTCTATAGACGCTCACGAGTGTCCCCTAATGATTCCCCCTCGTCTCTTTACGACGTAGTTGAGTCTCCGCGTTCTCTCTCTCTCTCTCTTTCTTTCTCTCTCTCCCGTGCGAGTCTTAACCGAAGAACGGAGCCGCCGTGCGTTAATGGTTATTGAACACTTCCTCCCCCGTTCTCGCGAGAGAAAGAGACAAGATCAGAGAGATCGTAACGCGCGCGATATATAATCGACGCTCGTTCGAGAGAGGCGAACCACGCGGAAATTTGCGGTGTAAAGGAAAAACGTGATTTTTCAAAAGTCGATATAGCCAGGTGGATGGTTTATTGACGTCGTTTGCGATTCGAACGTGACTCGATGTCTCTTACCGAAGATTTGTGCGATGGCGGAAAACAACGCGGAGATGTTTGACTTGAAAAATATCCGTGCGCAATTTTATATTTTTTGATAGATAGTTTCCTCATGTGACGCAAATAATAACACAACATGTGGAGTAAACATAATCATTGATAAGTTCCATAGAAATGATATTTTGATTCGTTTTATCTTTTTTTTTTTTTTTTTTTTATTTAATTTAAATCAGTATATGCCAAATTGAATAAAAAGCACGGGATTTTAAATGATCGACATATTGGCATTGCTGAATCACAGCGCGAGCTGAATGAACATCGCGCGCAACAAATGCACAATAAAGTAGCACGCGTGTCGTTCATTGCCCGTCGGCATTGTGCTTTGTATCGCTGTTTGATGGCGCCGGTGTCACCGGTGAATTGCCATCGCCGATGTCACGGCTATGGTTACTCCGCGTGCCATTAATTCTCGCTTTACAATAGAAATTGACTATTGTTTTAAAACACTTTGTCATTTATTTCAATACATGATATTATGCAAATCCGCTGTCCGCGCAAAAGTCACACGCGGGTGATCAAAGAAAAAAAATTAAAGAGAAGATACACCGGGACATCGCTGAACATTGAAACGAATCGTGTGTGTAATCTGACCTACTTTTTCAAATAAGGACTTTGAATTAGCAACAAGTTTTCTAGTTGAGATATTCTGAATTATGCGACATCTCGCTGTCTCCCGTGTTAAAAAAGGCAGAAGGATCGCGGCTTATTGGTCAAAAAAGATATTTTAGCAATTCAGATTTTGTCCCCTTTCGTTCTCTTTGAGTCGTCTCTCTCTTTCTCTTTTCCTCTGTACCGCTCGTAATTCAAGCGTATATACTAACAGTCGAGTGAAAACCGAGCGTCAGTGGATGAGGACGATCCAGTAGCCGCAAGCCACAGAGAGATTGCTCAAAGGGTCGGCCTTTGAAAATAAATGAAATATATCCACTTCCAGATGTGACGAGGGTCTAGCGTTACTTCAGTGATTACGGCCGGAAATGAGCGGACTTGTACGCCTAATACTCAAAACGCCTCCAGGCTTATTTCCGCACAACTCGCGCCGCAACAACGAAAAGGTTTCATGCTTTGCTTCTCAGCCGGATTTGAGGGATGGGAGCCTTAATCTAAATTAAACTTTTATTCTTACGTTGTTCTCTTCTTTTTTTTTTTTTTTTTACTACTCACGTATAATTCGGATTACCGTGTATGTCTTCGCAAACATTGTCATCGTGATGAAAAAGAAAAACATTGTGTGAGTGATACTATCAGATTGTTTTCAAGATCAAAAATGTGTCATCTAAAAAAAATGTAAAGCATACGAAATAAAGCGTACAAAGAAAAATCATACTTGAGAATAATTCGTATTGCAAAATACGCGCGCAAAATTATTCGCGAGAGCTTGAAAAACACGGTCTGAGCATTTTTTAAATAATATTTCAAAAAAAAAAAAAAAAAAACTAGTATCAGCATATTGACATAACGTGTTATCCAATTACAAACGAGCAATTCTAGCTTATTGAATATAAAAACAAATATTTCTTCCTCATGGATATGATTTTTTTATACAAAATTTAATACAAGAGACATGACATAGCATGTCAATTTAAAAGTTTATATAGTTGTAACGCGTGAAATGTTCTTCTTTAGACAAAACTTCGAAAAAATTAAACAGTATCAATTTTCTATGTGTCATATAAAATCATTTCTCTTTAATGAAGAAACAATATAAATTTTTTTCTTACAAAACACAGACACAAAACTTAGAAACTTGATCTTTTTTTATCATTTTCATTACATGTGTCCCAGTTTTTCAAAAAAAAAAAAAAAAAAAACACTCGTCGCTCGCGGTATCAATTTTGTATATAAAATAAAAAGCTTTATTTCGCGAATCACACGACTCACATCCGATCGTTCTCTCCGTAATTTCGTTCCCATCGGCGATTTGTTTGGACACGTGCGGGACAGAACGTTATTAAACGATGTCAGAGTGTGATCGACATTGCCGGGAAATCGGCACGGGAATGCAGTCGGGTATGCGCGATGTTCGATCGTCGGACGCACACCGTGACGGGGGCTTCGTCTTATAAATTATTGCGAGTTCTCGACTCCGCGGGTTACCGTGGAGAGTCCTTCAAGCCGGTTGCTACCTTGGAGCACAAGCTGACGAGTGGTGTCCTGACAAGCAGCCTGTTGCGTGACCCGAGCGATCAATATCTGTGCGAGCGCAACACCCGCAACTGTGCTCTTCTCCTCGTGTCTTCGTACAAACTGACGCGCCTTTCTGTATATACTATACTATGGTATACCACCACGAACCGCGCTTTCTTTTCTCTCTTGTTTAATCTTTTCGGACTCGGAAAAGTTCACTCCCGCAAACCTCCCCCGTTCGGGTATTACATGTCGGAATGGCACGACGCGCGAGAAATAAGCCGCGCGCCGAGCACTCGGTGAGAATTTTTATAAGAACCCCCCCGAACTAAAACTAGGACGAAACTGTTGAACCCCCCGTGGCCGTGTTCCGATTTCATTTAAATTGGGCGCGCCTTATTCTTTGGTTACATATCGGAAAGAAAAAAGAAACTACTTCGCTAAAGATATTCTTTTTTTTGGCAATTAGGAAGTTAACTTTCTCTCGCGTTTTGCGTACGAACATATACAACATATGAAATTGAGCTCCTTGTCGATGTCAAAAAATTTCTTCGTAAGAAATTTTTTCACTGTATTGTAGGAGGATAATTTCGCCGAGTTAAAACTTTTTCTCCTTTTCTCTCTCTCTCTCTCTCTCTCTCTCATGTTGCAGTTTTCAAAGCGTACCGTTTAATTTTTCTTTCATCGAAGTTCGGAAAGCGCAAAAAGAGTTTGAAAAGACTGTATGCTTCTTGATGCAAATGTCGAGTTCTCGTGTAAACATGCACGCGTGTACACATTGTTAACAATCGGAAAAAAAAAAAACACAAATTGTTCCGATTTGAACTTTTGTCAAATAAAAACCACTAAAAGAGAAAAAGAGGAGAGAGTTAGAATAATCACGAGTGTCGCAACGTGATACTCCCTTCCCCCTCAATCCCGCGTGTATCTTTTAAAGCTCCGTTTAATTATGCAATTTCTTAATGAAGAAATATGGAGATACAGATGTCCCGACGAAAACCGTCTTTCGAAATTATAACGATGGCGCTTATTGCGAGTTGCGTTGCTCATTAACGTCATTTGCGAGACAAACACAAAGAGAGAGAGAGAGAGAGAGAGAGAGACAAAGAAACACAACATAGAATAGAAACTGGAATAATATATTCTTTTAGGGCAAATGTAGAGGAATTATGAAAATTTTGAATGCGGTACACGTTCATAATTTATTTAATATATATGTGAAACATTTAAATAATGCGTGTTAATTAATATTTAATTGTAGAAAAGATTTTTGACATTTTATATAACTTGAAAGACTTAAATAATTTAATTGTTATAGTTTCTAAATACAGATATATAATAAAACAATATTTAATAAATATATTCTTTCTCTCTCTCTTTTTCTCTCTTTCTTGTCTCTAAGAAAGAAGATATTTCAAAGAGCTTGTATTTATAAAAAGTTGTTAACTTACACAATGGAAAAATAACTCTCGTAGAAATCATAGAAATGTTCGATTTATATTTATATACATTTCGTTTTATTATTTTAAATATCAAAAAAAAACAAAAGAGATGTAAGAGAAGTCGTTTCAGAAAAGAAATATAAAAGAAGATTATTTAGATATCAATACTAAATACATTGTAGGCCACAATGTATATTTAGCAGATTTATTTGATGCTTTTGTAGCTTGTGCCCTGGTTTGCTATTTTATTTATAACCCGACTCAAATGTCACCCGCAAAAGAAAGTCATTCAGTCAAGTATCAGGTGCTCAGCAATCGATTCCATATATTTCTTTTCTTTATCAATTTAGACGTGTCTCTCTTATTCTGCAGTTTATTTGATGCAAAATATTGAGAAATAGAACATATCTGACGTTAAAAATACTAATTAAATTATTGTTTCATGTGTCGTACACATATTATACGTATATTTTTATAATTATAATAATAATAATTATTATTATTATAATTTTCTATATATACTTTGTAATACATTTTCGAACATTGTTTTATAACATGTGACATCACAGATTGTGTTCGTTTCCGCGAGATTCTTTTATGAATATGACAAAACGATACATCGAGTTGTCCGAGTTATTCGAAGCGCTTTGTACGACAACGCAGCCGTCGTTCTGTACCAGTCGTCACGAAATTATTCATCCGCTCCCGGCTCTCTTCGACGTGACTCGTGCGTCATACGCATATCGACACGGCTTTACCATGCGTGTCGCATCTATATCCATATCCGAATTCGCATAGCGACAGGAAGCTCGTGCTCGATATCTCGCGGTCGTTGTTTAGGCAAATGACGAGCGGGACTGCGGCCGCCGCGCGGAGAGAGGGTGGATCGTATATCGAGCTCCGTGCTGGAGAGAGAGAGAGAAAGAGAGAGAGAGAGAGAGCGATGCCTTTGAGATGCCTCTATATCCACAATCCCGGGCAAAATCCCTAGTCTTTTAAGTCGGCGTGGCTTTCCGCGTGTTCTAAAGAAAAAAAACGAACGTAAGAAAGCTACCGGCGTAACCTGCACGAGAGGGGTGGACCGAAGCTGCCAGCAGGTGGCAGGTTTGCCGCGTATCGATTTCTTACGAATCTACCCGGGCTCGGAATCGCGCGCGCCGGGGTGGTTCACGCAAGAGGCTCAGGCGAATCTATGTGATCGCTATCTCCCGCAAAGGGATAACGTTTGTATGTAAGATACGTACACCCGGTTTATGATGTTTCAAGGTAACTGAAAACCTTCGCACGGCGAAGAGAAACGCGTGTAACACGTGTGCTTTTTGAAAAAAATGAGACGGAGAAAAGAATACGTTACGAAAGAACACAATTCGAAGCATTAAAAAAATATCTCCAGGGCAATTCTATTTTCTTACATAATACAAGTTGTTTCTCAAAAGATTTATTAGAATCGAGAGACAAAAATGATGCGCAAAAATATCGAACTGAAGAAATTACAAATGAATTTTCTAAAAAGCTTTCGAAGTTTATAAATACAGTTCACAAGTCTGACTGATTGATTGTAAGTTAAAATCTCTGGCGATAGCCAAGCGAGAAAATCTCGTTCTCTCATTCAAAAAAAGATCGGCGCGACATAGCTCGGAGCGATGTAGCCATTCGGTTGTTTCCCCACGGAACCATTAGAATAGAGAAAAGAAGAGTGAGAGAAATCTATCGTAAAGTTTCTGTGGAAACGTCGTCGAAACATTGACGGATTAATCGGCGAATAATGCATTCTGGAGAGAAGTTAATACCACGATGTGTTATAAAGTTTTCCGCGCAAAAACAAAAGGTTTAAGGAATTTTAATAGTTTTTACCGACGCGACGGCTATCCCCCGGCGTTAAATTATTCATGGCGAGCGCGCGTATACTCTCTCCTCAGATCTATCAGTGTTCTCATACATTCACATCGATCAACGTGAGAAAACATCGGGGGGGGGGAGAGGGGGGAAGGAAAAGTCCTTTGAACGCGTGTTATATTTAGCCACGACAAAACGTGTGCTCGGTCTCTGTATCGAAATCAACACAATCGCGAAACATTTGCGAGAGAAAAGCATTCGCTCGATCGTGTCCAAGCACTCGAGTATCGATGCATTAATTAACGCCGCGAGTTGTTTCCCGACGATCGTCGGCGTTGAAGAAACTACATCGGGAACGGCTATTACATAACAAATAAGTCAAACTCTCCCGACTTTTTCGAATCTCGCCGATAAAACAATCAAAGCTCTTATTCGCCCGAGACGGTTTGCTTAAAAATTGCAAGCAGCCGCTACAGCAGTCGCGGTATTAATCGCGAACAAAAGGTCAGAGCGCGCCGATTTTCGTCGATCTGTGTGCAAATGAAGAAGTGCACGATGGAAACCGAATAAAGGTTGTCGCGCGAGAGAGTCTGGTGACGTAAACAATGACCTGCATGCCGGCCCTGGTTATTTTCGTTTAGCCTGCTTCGCAATTTCCGATTCCAACCCCTTCCCATCCCCCGTTCGTAGCCTCGCTACGTTCTGTTTCGCGAAAAATGCTCGGTCCGATCGTCCCAACGACTGTATTAAATTTATGACACCAATACACACACACACACCCGCGCGCGAATGTGTCGTGATCCTTTTCCCGCAAGCGCAAAGCCTTGATCATCGGTAATCTCGTTACGCGTTTTCGACAGAGCACATATGTATCAACCTTGATTCCGAAAAAAAAAAAAAAAAAAAAAAAAAAAAAAAGGATCAAAAGGATCATTTTAATCCTCGAACCGCGCGCGCGAGTTTCTTTGTAATGCTAGAAAAACATCAGAAAATCAGCATTCGAATCCGCGTGTGTCTGCGATATTGCTTACACAACAAAACCCACACATTTTTTTCTGACATACAAGAGACGCACGTTTCTCGATTTGCCAGAGAGAAATATTTCTTTTGTCGCGCGTGCTCTCTTCTCGTATGGTCTTCGAAAACTTCGCCCCCCCGCCCCGTATTATTATTTATTTGCGCGGCGCGAAAAGCAACGCGCGGAAATTTGCGGCGATGCGCGCCAATTCATTTTCCGCGCGCCACCCGTGCTTATTCATTTGCTCAGCGGAATTCAGTGATCGTGCTAACCGGTAGTAGTCAATGTAGTATTCATGAACAGACTACAAAGAGAATACATGTATACGCGAAACGTGCGGCTCGCGCACACCGGTGTTGGTTGGGGAGGCGTCCGCAAAGTACAAAAGTACAAAACGGAAGCGTCGATTAATGCGCGTGAATTTTAGAATAGTGAATTACCGATTACGCGCGTCCCCGCAACGCGCCGGCTTACATCAAAAATTGAGATCAATTAAAGGCCGGCAGGTTTCCGCGACTCGCGGTGAATTACGCCGCGGCTTACGCGGGAGGATGATCAATTATTTCCTCCAACTTGCATTCAAGTTCTTGCGAAACCGAGAACAAGGTATTTCCGTGCGCAAATATGTTATTCGCGCTGTTAATTCGTTTGTCCTCGAACAAGATGAGAGACTGAATAATCTATTCGATCGAAGATAAGATACAGATTGTTTTCAAATCTTTTATTTTATCGTCACTTGTTGAGACAAATGTCTCCGTGGCTATTTATTAAAACTAATTAGTTAGACATGTAAATATATTAATTATAACAATTCTCAACGTTTCAATATTTTTACAACTATTTTCTCTTTAATAAATATTGCAATTATAGTCGGTTATCTGAAAATATACAATTAAAATACGAAATCGTTCCGAATATAGGCCAACAGATTCCGGAGCGCGATCATTTTATTCGACCCCGTGCTGAATCGCTATAATCGCGATTATTATCGTGAGTGCGTAGAATCGGCGAGACGACACGCAACCTTGAACTCCGATTTACTCGATGCGGATTGAATGCGGTTGGCTTTGGATCAAAACTTTCGATCTTTCGCGCGAACGCGCGTTCGTGTGGTATGTATCAAGCGCGCGACGACAAATCAACAGATTGACGAGCGTATATCCTGTGTCACAAGACGCGGACGTCTTCTACTTGCGGTTAGAGTAACTTACAAATGGACCGCCGTGCAATTGTCGACGGAAGACGCTTGTTATCCCCTCAACCGCAGTGACCGATCGTTATTATCTTAAGTCACGATCATTGGTTTAATATATCTCTGACTGCGATGATCTAATGGACGATTTTTCTCATCTAACGCTTTTTTTTTTTTTTTTTTTTTTTTTTTTAAGATCTTGTTCTTTGCGCTAAAAAGCGTGCGAAAAATCGAGAAGTTGAAAAAAATTGAATCAAAATTGAGAGAGAAAGAAAAAACAAATGGAAATTAAGAATTTTAATAAACAAAAATACAAATAAAAATACTGAATAAAGGCATACAAAACTGTGTGTGTGTGTGTGCCCGTATAAATCAAAGTGCATTGCGCAGTTTGCGAATTTTGGATAGTGTCAAACGCGAACGCACGCACTTCAGAAAGTAGCGTTTTGAGCGTGCAAAATATTTTCTTCTTTTCGTAGAAAATCTGACCTTTAGGACATGGACCTATCGAACTGCGTATAATCTCAACAATTTGTCCCAATTGCGCCTACGCGCGTAACTACGCGTTACACATTACCTCTATACGTATACGCGCGCGGATCCGATATTAAAAGCAAAGAGGGTAGAGGAGCGGAGTGTCTGGGAATTGGCGATTTTATTGATGTGAGATTTAATACATAGAACACACCCACGGTGTGTTTGAGCCGACCCCTCCGTAGAGTTTGACCTTATAACTATGCGTCGGAGTAATTCCGACTTGAACTACGTCAGTGCGCAGATTTTAATTGAAATCCTGACGTGTGTGATTTAGGACATGACACGTACGGAACATTTCGGAGAAAGAGATTGGGGAAGAAACTTTTGAAAACTTGCATGTACAATTCAAGCGCACAATAATTTTCAATCCTTTCTAACCGCACGACAAGTAATTTCAATCTGAATTATCTCCGTCTGATTTTTTGATATTTTTTTCGGAATATTTTAATTAACTACCAAAGATAAATAACACGTGTGTAACCTTGGAGGAAATTATTATTCCCATTTTCACATAAGCTTATTCCCTTCCGCGCTGAACAAGACAGCAGATCAATTAGACAGATAAGCAACTCGAAATTAATTAATCATAAACAAGCTGTCGCTGTGGGGTCACCGATCGTGTTCGAGCAAGCTCGAAGCACGTAAATCGCGCGGATCTTGTAATTTAATTGGCGCGCACATAATGCGCAAGACTCGTTTAATTATAAATTAGCGATAGGTGAAAATAAAAAGCTAGATAAAAAAAAAAACAATACACTCACAATAGATTTTTCTATGTGATTTTAAGTTTTTGTTTCGTTTTTTAATGGGTTGATAAATTAACGGAAATGAAAACTATCTGCAGAGAGATCTTTTAACGAATCGAATCTGATTGAAAATTAACAGTATAAATAAATGATCGATTTTTCGCGTAAAAAAAAAAAAAAAAAAAAAAAAAAAACGACTGTCATATCGAGTTATCGAGTTTAATAGAATTTTTTGTGCATGGCAGATATATGGCTCAATGTGGGTAACAGATTTTTTTCGAATTGAAATTCCGCGATACGAAACGGCACGCGCTATGAATTTTCTCGGTATATTCCACCTTATCAGCAAAATCGGCAAGCGATCCACGTTCGACGTAATGCCCATCGATCCAAGGAACACGTTCGCGATTACGTGATACCTACACGATATTATGTACATTAAAGACCATCCAGGGTATGCACACTTACGAAGCATTACAACCGCGAGTCTTTCCTAATTCTCTTAAAAAATCGGCCTGAATATATTGCTGGATTTATTGCTGACTTTTCTGATTTATAACATGTAAATATCACTCTTCAAGATTTCTATGACAAAATTAATAAAAATGTTAATTTCCGCGTGATTATATTGAATACAAATGAATAGTCACGTACGCGTCAATGATGATTTCACTAAGTTCAATTTGCAATTAATACGATAACGCACAGTTGCCAATATTTGCTACGATTACTCGAGATTTTCTAAACGATCTGGTTTTCGTAACTTTTTTTTTTCTTGACGTGACAAGACTGTCGTATTTATTTCGCGTTATTTTATTCAATTTTTTTGCAATTTCGAAAAACGTCAGAAAATATCCGGATGATTTTTTCTTGTCCGCGTCAAGAATATTTGACATGGAGAGCGATGAAACGCGTCGAGAGGTCGCGTAATAATAATTCCGCGCTCGGCCAATCGAAAAAAAAAAAAGCGGACGATCGGGAGAAACCGGATACGGATCTGCCGAAAGAGAGCACTTTCGGTCGAGAAAGAGGGCAATAAAATATCCACTCTAAATCTATCGTGGGAGGAGATGGGAGGAATTCGCGTCGAACGCGCCAATTAATTGCGGTTAAAACTGCCGCGCGGCAAAGACGCCTCGTTTTCAGATTGGATCGAGAGGCTGACGGGCGCGTAATCGACGTAATTTAATGAATCACGGGCCACTTCACACCCTCCCCCCCTCTCCCCGCTTACGTAAAATCCGCTTTGCTTGCTCTGTGCCAACAGGAGGACGCGTTGCGAAAGAAAACGCGGGAGGGAAAACGCGGAGGAGCGGAAAAGGGTGGATCTTTCGCGACTGAAGGAAAGGATCAAACTACGGTTGTTACGGTTTTATGTGTGTTTCTTGTGATGCTTTTTGACACGTATCTTTCTATTCAGATCTTTCGAGTGCAATGATCATCATCGCGATACATGAGGTAACTCTGAAAACTAATTTCGAAGATCGCTCGCTTTGTCGCTGGAATAAAAAAAAAAAAAAGAAGTTGGCATTATTTAAAGTTAGTTAAAAACAACATCTTTAATTTATCCGACGAATAAAATTGTTTCAATAGTAGCAAAGATAATACGTAGTATAGAGAGGCTCTACAAAGTTGAAATGAAATTTAAAAAGAATAAACGGCCGGCTCAAACAGAGTCAACGCCGGTTTTGTGCGCACAAATATTTTTATAATTTAATTTTTACAATATAAATATTCAAGTAATTAAACCTCTTTTTGGACAATTTTATAACCCTCTCGCCTCAATCAATCTCGAAGCCGATAATCCGCGATAGTCATGCGTTCGCGTTTCTCTTCGAAAAGAAATCCTCGGGAGAGAGAATGAAGCAGTTGCAGATGAGGACGACGACGCCGCTCTGCTACGTGCTGTGTCTTCACCCGCTTGTATTAGCACGTTGATTGAGCACGGGGGTTATCGCGTATAGCATACAAAGTGATTTCTATAAGAGACGACCGCGATTGAACGCATCTACTATTTTCGATTTCCGCGAGTATATTATTCAACGTAATTATCGGAAAGATCTATATGCGGTGCATACGTAAATAAACTCGTGTCGTATTATTTGTCGTCAATAAAGAAAAAAAAAAAAACGAGATAGCACGCGCGCGTTATCGAACGGCGCCGCTGGGAAAACGATTTAATTCTTCTTTTTTTTGCGCGCGCGCGATATTTTTTCAGGATCCGTGGCTCTCGCGAGACCTCAAAATGCATGATTCTCCAATAACTGTCGCCGTAGACACACACGCGGAAAAAATTATTCTGATGTTTAATTACGTGCTAGAGACGCGCGCTAATTAGTTTTATGCATAAAAATACATATATTTTTATTAGTTTTGTAGAAATATATTTCATTTTAAAAAACGCGTATATAAAAATATATTTTTAATTTTTTAATTTTCATTGAAAATGACTTCGGGATGTGATTGTAATGCTCGCGGACAATAACGTTAATTAAAATAATTTTGATCTCTCATTTATATTTTGCGCACCTACGTCCACGTTGGATTCTCATTGTGATCTTTTTTTTTCTCGTTTGTTTGATTTGATCTTCCCAAGAACTCTTCTATTTTTTATTTATGACAAAATGATATTATCGCGTTATATGTCGCAAAATGCGCGCGCGTTCTCGCGAAGTCCGAGCGGTCGACAGAAGGCGTTAACGATTATCGTCGACGAATCACTAAAAAATGTTCTAGAAAAATGAACGGCGATTGTGCGCGCACGCGCGCGTCGAAAACAAATGTTTCAGTCTTTATTACTTACTGAGACTTTTTCTCGTCCTTCCCTTCTCGCCTTTCCCTCCTCTCCTTCTCTCCTCCCGGAAAACCTCCGGGAGAGAAGCGTGCAATCGCAGATGAGACGTCGTTAAGTATTCCGCGCGCGTTTCGCCGGATCTTCCCGTTAATAACATCACGCATCCCGAACATCTTTCCGTGCTCACGGGCGGCTGCTGTACTCGGCGCGCGAATCCTGCAAGCTCAAGTCTTACACGTAATACTCGCGCATCAGATATTTCATTGTAATACAACGTGCGTGCCGTACTTCGAGCCGTGAATCGCGCTCAAGTAGCGCCGCCGTTCCCGAAGCCGCGATATTACGCCTATCGATCAGACCATTTTGTTTTTCGCATCGCGTACCAATCGTTTTTATTCGCTACTCTTTTTTTACGTTATATCATACATCTTTCTGCAAATTTATCCGCACGTGCGTGTGTGTGTGTGTGTAAATTTACACTAAAGCGTGTATAAATTTATATTGAGAGTTACGATTAAAACAAAAAAAAAAAAAAAACAAATTGCTATGTGTTTAACTTTGTTAAACACACAAAATTCGTACATACGTATATATTTGTTTTTTCTCGATAGCGAGCAAAGTGATAACGTTCTTTCTCCTTGAAATCAAGTAGGTACGTAAAAATAAGAGATTTTCGTAGTTTGCTTTCTTGCGGAAATAAGATTATCCAAGCCAAGTGACCCAAAAAACCTGACGTAAAGTAGATAATCCGGTTCTCTCTCTCTCTCTCCCGGACGGATGTTATCACTGGAAAAGTACATTCTTTTCTTTTTCCCCGGAGGAAAGAGATTTGATTTACGAAACTCTAATTAGTCGAGGCTTCTATAATTGTGATGATTGATAGATGGACGAGGAGGGAGGGGGGGAGGCTGATGGACGGCGTAAATTAATAATATAACAATTTTTGCTAGGGTGTAAAATTGAAGATTTATTTATTGCTTGTTTTCTGATGAGCGCTCGCGATTGGAATTTAGCAGTTGAAACGTCGATAAATAAAGCATTTTGATTTAAATCCGGACTTGCATTTATAAATGTGTGTGTCGCACCTCCGAGCTCGAATTTACATTTTAAATATTAAAATTGCAATTTGCGTTTGTAGGTAATAGTGATTAAATGAGTGTCCACTGATGTGAACGCAATTTTCCATGAGTTTGGAAATAGCATTTATATTTTAAATAACAAATATATATACATATAAAAGAAGAGAGAGAGAGAGAGAAGTATTTGGTATTCAAAAACTACTGTGTGTGTGTTGTTAAGAGAGAGAGTAGAAATTTAAGCGCGTACGCGGTTGAAAAACTAAACTACGTTGGCTAGGATCACCTGTTACCACGAGAATATTGATTACCACGTATTACTGTAGAAGAGACATTCATTTGCCTAAGCATTACGGTCTAGCCGTAATTGAACGCTGGTAAAGCAACCAAGAGGAAAATTGTGCAGTGCTCGTAATTCAAAAGACAATTATGGACAGCATAATCATAACGAACATAAAGTATAGAGAGTTATTGCCGTTCGTGACCATTACATGAGTTTATGATCTTCGGGAGAGAGAGAGAGAGAGAGAGAGAGAGAGAAAACAACATGTATCACATTTAAATATTTGATATTTGCGTGCTAGTCTTTGGCAAGATATAATATATGTATATATGTGCGTAGCAATGTATAGAAATATGTAAACTACTTCGCATTAATCAATCGCGAAAAAACAAACGTGTGTAATTCGCGGTTTTGAACAATTGAATATTAATCCGATACGATATCGCAGGCTTATTACCGAAAAGACAACGGTGCTTGCTTCAAAGTGCAATTAAAAACAGCGATGTTGTAGTTGGCGCATAAAGACCATAATATCGGTAAAAGGCTAAAACGAAATTTCTGGGTAATTCCTTTCCAGATAATTGCTTCTTCTTGCTACTCTCGCGCGCGCGGCTGTAATCTCTCCGAGTAATAATTAAGTTATTTAGGGTTTACGGGCAAATTCTTGTGACCGGAAGGACAAATCTTTTAAGAGAAAGAGAGAGAGAGAGAGAGAGAGAGTGCCGACTGGCATCTTTTAAATTAATAGAGTTATAGATCATGCTCTCTCTCTCTTTGTCTCTCTCTCTGTTTGGAATGCCAATCGAGAGTTTATTTGTCGACTTAAACGTAAAAAAGTCAAGCAACCTCTTTTAACATTAAATTCAGCAACTGAAGACATTTATTTCAATCAGCACACACGCACGCAATTAAAATATCGCGTACAATAAAAATGTATGTAATTAAAAACTAGATGTAAATATACGCATTGAATTATATAATTTATATAGTTCGAATAAAAAGTGATCGATCTGACGCGAGCCGCAGATGTGTGTACGTGATCGGAATTCGTTGCGTTATTTCTACAAAATTGAATGATGTCTCAATGATCGATTACTTGTTCGCGAGAATCAAATTCGCGAAGAGACAACTGTGCAAATCATATCGTCAACGTTGAAGATTTTCGCCTTAAGGGAATCGGATCTCACAACGGTAAGAGAGAGAGAGAGAGAGAGAGAGAGAGAGACGCGCGAAAAGCGATATCACGTGTCAAGAGAAGCGGAATTGTAGACCGCACACGAAACACACTTCCGCGAGCGTCTAATGTTCGCCTCACAGTATAACAGTTAACCCGAGCGGTTGGGCTCTCACTCCGATCTATGATCCGGAGTTTCTCCGCGAGCGAAGAAGCGCGGCTCGTCGACGTTTCTCTTATCGAAACAGGAAGAAATGACGACGATTTCTTCGGGGTACCGGCACATTCAGAGACACCGCTCTTCTCCCCGTGTGCGCTCAGGTGATTAAGGACCAAAAGGAAATGTGTGTATATATAGGAGTAAGAGATATAATACTGGCGTGTGTAGGTGGAACGACGTGGGCGTGCGGACGCGAACGAAACCGCGCGAGGGAGAATCGAAAGGCAAAAGAGGGACCGAGAGGGATGGACGATGAGAGATAGAGAAAACGCGCAAAAGGGACAGTGTACGTGTGTATGTGAGAGAAAGAGAAAGAGAAAGAGAGAGTGTGCAAGGAGAGAGCAAGGACAACGCTTGAAGATTGGGTCGCTTGTAGATATGAGCGCGCGGCTTATGCGCGAGGCGTGCGCCACCACCGCCGCCGCCGCTGCCGCCGCCGCCACCACCCGCTGATACCGCCACCACCATCAGAACCACCTCCATTTCTACCTCCTCGATCAGTCGACCCCGTGCAACGCGGCACGCCGGCCGCCGCGTTATATCCGTGTATACGTGGTGCGCTCTCCTCCGTGGCCAGCAGCCCGCCAGAATCGTAAAAGTCGTCGTCGAGATTTGCAATTTTCACGACGAGGATCGT
This sequence comes from Pseudomyrmex flavicornis, assembly GCA_014825475.1. Taxonomy (NCBI): domain Eukaryota; kingdom Metazoa; phylum Arthropoda; class Insecta; order Hymenoptera; family Formicidae; genus Pseudomyrmex; species Pseudomyrmex flavicornis. Next base: position 11,777 of record QVNW01001403.1, on the reverse strand, counting down.
CGTCGTTTAAACAGAGGAGAAAATCAAACGGAAGCGAGGGGAAAATATCGCGCGGGAAGTCATCTCCGCAAACAATATACGTCTTAGGAAGGGTGAAGAGAGGGGTTAGCGAGTTAGCGGGAGCGATTTTGAGAGGTGAAACTCCATATCCGGTGCGCGTGCGTGTGTATATTGTGCACGGGGGAGTGTGTATGGGAGGGAAGGTGAGTTTAAGAAGAAAGGAAGAAGCGACACAGGGAGAAAAGGGTGGAAGAGAGTCGGGAGGATCGTGATGGAGAATGAACGGGTTGTAGAAGAAAATAGAAGTTGATTTTTTGAAAAATCGGTTTGGTTGGAGAAGTAACTCGATCTCTTGCCGATGTAACTTTATGGCGAAAAAAGATGCAACGACGAGTTTTTCCTAAAACAGTGACGGAATTACTTGAAGAAACGCGCAATTTTGAATACACGAGTGATTTGTCACTTTCACTCGCGTATATAATCGCACAATGCAAAGAAGCTGCAAAGTGAAACGGCGCTGGTCACTTGTTACGAACGTCTTTTATTCACGCGTTTGATAAAATCGTTTTTTATTTTATCCACTTTTCTGGTATATTTCGCGCGTAAAAAGCATTTAAAAATGTTCGTTTGTTGTTGTTTAATTTAATTTATTATTTTAGATTATTTTTTCGGAGCGAAAAGAGAAAAATTTACTAAACGGAAAATCAAAATGTAACAATGGGATATTTCGCGTCTTTTGATAAAATGTTTATCGGTATATTTTTTTTGTTGACTATTCGACAAATTACATAACGCGTCTTTTAGCAAAAATCGATTAATTCGAGGCATGTTTCGCAGAGTCTCTAAATCAAACCTATTCAAAAAAGAATCGGTCCCTCTTTCCCGATTTCGTTTGCGAAATTTGTTCCATTCAATCTTGGCGAGAGGTGATGGGTTTTCAGTAGCTTACTAGCTGCGAACTCTCTAAATAACCCTCCCCACGTACTAAATAATACATTGCGTAATTGATGTTTAACGGCTTAATAGTATACACGTCGTTGCGCGGCATCCTATCTTCGGCTCATGAAGGTTTAATGATGATTCGCGGCGAACTGCATTATTGCAATCGACACTGTGCGGTATTCCGGCATTGCGGTTTACGGCGGATACTATCAGTCGGAAGTAGAAACTGTTTCGCCAAATACAGAATTATTAGCGTGCGACGCGAACGATCGTGTAACGCGATAGAGTCGCAAAACTGAAGGCGCGATTATCGGTCGAACGCAATTCTCACAATTAGTAATCGAAGCGCGTTCGATAAACGCTTCGACAAACGCACGCTTAACTTGAAACACGCGTAGTTTAAGTCTCCGTATTTCTGTTTGTCGCAATTTCAGTAGCTGAGTATAAAAGCCGATTATATACGCGAGGAAACAAAATTAAGATTTCAGTCGATCGATTTGGCACAAGAATTCGATTAAAATTAAATTCGCGGTAAAAAATTTCGCGCCATCACAATAATCGTGACTTATTGACGAAAAAGGATTTTATATTATGCGACGGGAGGGGAGAGGGAGGGGGGAAAGGGACAATTATCTACAGAATTATCTCGTGAAAAGATAATATTACGTCGCGTCGAGTAACAATTGTCGTTTGCGTTGCGAGAAATAATTTTGTTACGGCGCGATAATGAGTATCGCTTACAATTAGTTACAAAACAACTTTAACAGCTGTCAAGTTTTAATTACACAATAAACTCCCTCTCGCATTATCGTTACGTCAAACCGCAACATTTATGTGTGTGTGTGTGTGTGTTTTCGCCGAAAACGCTGTTTTCCTCGGACGGCGAATTCGACATTGGCTTACGTAAGAAAATATAGATTTATCGTCGCAAACTTGGTTCGCGCGACAAAACACACATATTTTCTTTTTCTTTTACTTTTTTTTTTTTTTTTTCAAATAGGCTTAGAAGAGAGTTGACGTCCCAGCGCGCAAATGCCGACCTTCTACTCGCGCGCTAACTTGTTGAGTCTCTTTCTCTTGGCAGATATGTCGCCCATGGGAAAAACGCTTTATGACAATTTTCAATCTTTTATGGGACTATTATTTCTCAATGACCCGTATAAAACTTCGCCTCGCGAAAGGAAAGCATATTTATCGCGATGCGTAACGCAGCTATAATGGAACTGAAATGTATAAATCTTGCTCTTATATATAAAGTATATGTATTTCGACATTTAAAATATTCACGCGGATAGTGTGTCGTAACATCCTTACGTTGTAGACTCTGATTATTTTCTCTCGCTTGTAAAACAAAAATAAAGACCTGACGTTACTGAGAAAATTTACTGCGCATCGTTCATGGAAACAAGTATTATCTCTAAAAAAGTAAAAAAAAAAACTACGATCTCTACGCGAGTGGCGCCATTGTAAAAAAAAAAAAAAAAAAAATAAGAGGACTCTTAGCGAGGGCTGAAAAATTTGCAACGCTGAAGTTCACGCGAGGTGTAGTTTTCTAACGAACTGCGGTTGTAAACGTCAGCGCGACTACTTTTTATTTCTTCGTGATATTTTTACTTTTAAGTTTTTCATTACAACTACAATAATTACATGCACAACATATATATATATATATGATAAAGATCAGTCATTTGCATTCTTCTGTACGTCGGTCTCGAATTATTACGGAGAAGTCGGCAAATTAGATGCGAGCGAAGTAATTATTGACGATGCAATATTGTAAAGCTATTTCAGCCTCGTGCAAACCGCATTTTAATGACGGTCTTTAGGCAAATCGAGCGATTGAAATTTCGTTAAACCGCATGTATTATTCACCGCAATATTAACGGATTGCGAAAGTTAGTTTCCTTCGAATTCCGATGTAGCGGCGATACACACACACACACACACACACACACACACACGCTCACGCGAGCGACGGGCGAAAACGCGAGAAGAGTTGCTTCCGTGGCTTTCCACGGAACGGCGAAGTTTCCGTCCGCGAAAAAGCAGCACGCGAAGTGCATTTGAGTGCAGCTTGCGCGAAGATCGACGATCCATCTGAGGGAAACTCTATCCCTCAAAAATCGTCTTACTCTTCGCCCAAAGAATCGTTCCTTTACCCCGCGCGCCTGTGTGATATCACGATCCTCCCGATCACGCGCCTCCCCTTCCCCCGATGACGCATGAATGAGACGAGGAAGACGACTCTTTTCCTCGCGTTATCTCCCCAGACGGCAACGACGAAGACGACAACGACGACGAGAGGCATCGCGATAGACGATTCCCGGAGCGAACGGAATCCTGACGGATTTGACGCGTGTCGAGTGAAAACTCGACAAACTCATTTTCGCGCGAATGGGGTTTTGTCTGCGAGCACTGATGGTCAAATAGTCGGGGTTCTCACGGTGCTACCGCGCGCAACAACACGCCTCGAGTAACACCGAGAGCGAGAAAGAAAGAACAGTCGTTTTCTTATTTCCTTTTACGGTGCGATAAGAATTGAGATATCCGGCCCGACAATGAGCAAGTGGATGAATTGTCCGTCCTCATTGCTGTTGCTGCTGCTCGGTCTGGGTTTGCACAGCGCGTGCACCACGCGAACGAACGTAACCAACGGCCAGCATGGTAATCAGGACAGCAGCAACGACCCCCTCGTGGTTGAGACCACGAGCGGACTGATGCGCGGTTTTTCCCGCACGGTGCTGGATCGCGAGGTTCACGTGTACTACGGGGTGCCGTTCGCGAAGCCGCCCGTCGGCCCGCTGCGGTTTCGCAAACCGCTCCCGATCGAGCCCTGGCACGGGATTCTGAACGCCACCACGTTGCCGAACAGCTGCTATCAGGAACGCTACGAGTACTTCCCCGGCTTTGAGGGCGAGGAGATGTGGAATCCGAACACGAACATCTCCGAGGACTGTTTGTATCTAAATATTTGGGTGCCGCAGAAGGCGCATCTGCGTCACAACAATCCGAACGGGAACGGCATGGCAATGCTGGTGTGGATCTACGGCGGCGGTTTCATGAGCGGAACCGCCACCCTCGACGTCTACGACGCCGATTTTATGGCGGTGGCCAGCAACGCGATCATCGCGTCGATGCAGTACCGAGTCGGCGCCTTCGGCTTTCTTTATCTCAACCAACACTTCACCAACAGCGAGGAAGCGCCGGGCAATATGGGCCTGTGGGACCAGGCGCTCGCTCTGAGGTGGCTGCGCGACAACGCGCAAGTCTTCGGAGGCGATCCCGATCTCATTACTATCTTCGGCGAGTCCGCGGGCGGTAGCTCGGTATCGCTTCATCTGATCTCGCCGGTCACGCGAGGTCTGGTGCGCCGTGGAATCCTTCAGAGCGGCACTCTCAACGCCCCGTGGAGCTACATGACCGGCGAGAAAGCGAATCAGGTGGCGCGGGTGCTGGTGGACGATTGCGGATGCAACTCGACGATGCTGCAGGAAAACCCGGCGCGAGTTATGGCCTGCATGAGGTCGGTGGACGCAAAAACCCTGTCCGTGCAGCAGTGGAACAGTTACTGGGGCATCCTCGGCTTTCCGTCGGCCCCGACGATCGACGGTGTCTTCTTACCCAAGGACCCGCTGGACCTGGTGAGAGAAGCGGATTTCGAGAAGACCGAGATCCTCGTCGGAAATAACAAGAACGAAGGTAGGCCACGTCTCAAAGAGAGAGAGAGAGAGAGAGAGAGAGAGAAAGAGAGAAAGTTTGTTTTATGGCGGTATTATATTGTTGACGCTCTGTGTTTACGACCGTTACGCCTAACCGCATGGCCGCGGCTTTTTGTTAATGGGAATATGTGTGTTTCCTCTGTACGAAGTTTCTCTTCGGCTGATACGATTATTTCCGTACGCGGCGACGAGAATTCAATGCGCGCCCGCTAGCTATCGCTCAGTTTACGGCGCGGTGGAAAATGGGGATTTATGTGCGACGGTTCTCGCGGAAGAAGATTTCAGATTTATTTCTTGGCGCGCGATTCTCTCGTTACACGTCCTTCTTTATTAAAAGAAAAATTTTTATCTACACGAGATGACGTGCGCGGAGAATATAATACGATTGCAACGATCGTACATATATCAACAAATTTCACTGACGTGTTTGACACGTATCCGATCTCCCTACGATTTTTTTTTTTTTTTTCATTACCAATAATTGTTTTCAATCTTGGTTGCGTTAAGATTAATTACGTACTTGATATTAATTCAGAGATGGACAGAGAGAAGAAGTGGAATTTATAGTTACTTCGACCGAGAGAGAGAGAGAGAGAGAGAGAGAGAGAGAGAGAGAAAAGACAGAAAAATGTGATAAAACAATTCGTCATTAATATTCTCGAGGCGAAGCCACCTATACTTACCGTTTCGCGTTATTATCGATATCTAATACCGATAATAATTCACCAAACACGAAGTTGTTTGGAACGCGCGTGTGTGATTAAATATCAACTTTTTGGATCTCGTTAATCACATCTCGCACACACATTCGCCGAGCAATAGTTTTGGTAATGCGCTGCATATCGCAAATTGATTCGCGATGTTTGTTATCGTTCGTTTTGAGAAACGCGCTCGCCGATGCTTCTCTTGAGACTGCGGTAAAACGAGATAAAATATTCGCTGCAGGAACTCCGCGACGTTTAAATGAAAAATAGTACGTCGAAAGAAAAAGTATTTTCGTACGCGTATAATAATTTTCTTTAACGCGCGCGTGTGCATTAAAGACGCGCTGGTTTTTTTTTTGTTTGTGCTAATTTTTCTTTCGCGTAATCGGTAAATATGTGTCTTATCGATGAAGTCTCGGGACACAAAGAAGTCTTTGCGCTTAATAACACAACTAATTAAACGGGATTATACTCACGAAATCGAGCTCTCTAATGATAAAGGTCTGTTTGTGTCGTGGCCAATCGACGTGTGGTTCTGACGTATATCGATTAAATGGCCAATAGTGAAATATGTATATATATATATATATACATCTATATATATAGGTGGCTCTAACCCTGATTCGGATGCTTTTTCGTTGATGAGGTGAATTATCAGTACGCTGCCTTTAATTAGCGAATACGTAGAAAGTGCCCGCTCGATATTCCACCCGTAATGACGTCCATTTAGCCGAAACGCACTATCGTCTATCTCGTGAAAGGAGATACACTTTACGATATATTGATACCGAGGCGCACGGCTTAAACTTGTACACGATGTGAAGAACGAACTGAAAGAAAATATTGGCTTGTTGAATAAATATAATTAATGAGAAAGACTAACTAGTGTCACAGTCAAGAAAGAGAGAGAGAGAGAGAGAGAGAGAAAATACGGAAATAAAAACTTATGTGCGAAAAAAACCAACGTTCGGCAACAATTTTGGCCTTTTTCCTTTAATTAAATTTAACTTTGCGGAATCTGTTATTTATTGTATTTATTATTCAATTAAATTGATGTGACATTGCACATCTTATCCCGAAATATCTCGTCGTTAATTACAAATCTTTTTTAGATCTCGATGATCGATCAATCAAAGGTTTTCTTGTACGTAAAATTAATACAAATTAATATTGTATTTATATTGTTTTCACACAAGCGTGTAACATAAATGAAACGTAACGTCTGCTGCACGTCTGGGCGCGCACTGAATAAAAATTCAGTTAAGATTATAAAAGAAACGAGTATTCTCGGTATTGTGAAGCACAAAGAAATATCGTCGTTTTCGCGCGTGTGATAAATATATACGGTCTGTGTTGGCTCTGAAACGGTTTCGCACGCCAAATGATGTAAATTGAACGATATATTACTCATCCTGTTTTTCCTTTGTTGTCTCTATATCTCTCTCTCTCTCTCTCCCCCTCTCACACACATACACAATCGCACGTATCGGAACCTTTCGTACTCAGGGAATGGGAAGTGTTATATACGTGACGAAGTACAAGTCGTAAACTTCGATAATCACTGAATTATTAACTGTGTCGCGGCAAGTTTTCTTTGTCAATTGGTGTTCGACACAACGTTCCCCTAATTCTAGATCTCGCATAATTATTCGATTGTTTGCTCGCACTTGTGCGCAACATGGCGACGGCAAATCTTAATAGATTACTTCTCGCACGATCTTTGTTGAAACTTTAATTTTTATCGCACGGCTAATTTGTTTGCATTGCGGAGCGCAAACAAAGTTGATTTGAATTAGATATAAATCATCTCTTATCTCAACGCGACGCGCGTTGAATCTATTCGAACAAACAAGTTCCGTCGCAAATTAATAAAGATCTGAGCGTTGATCTGAAAATTACAGCAAAACAATTTCGCTTTTTTGCACTTTGTTTTGTGGATTTTAAGAGGATTAGGACCGAACAATGTTGATTCTTTCTTAATGGCCGTCCGATGCATCGTTCGATAAACGATCTTACGCAGACGATATGCGATCGAAAATTTGCATATCGCTACTCCCGTATGTCTTTATTCTCGACACGCGAACGTCAGTGCCGATTTAATGACCGTATTGGCCTCCCACGCAGGATCGTTATCTTATATGATTATCCGGGCGCGCGCTCTCTCTCTCTCTCTCTGTTGCTGGCGCATCTATCGAGCATGCAAATGCCGTGCGGGGGGTAATAAATCGGTATTGTCTGCAGAGACCGCGCACTCACTTACATGCACGCGCACACATACACACACACACACATGAACGCGTCCACGTCCAGACAGTGCGAGTTTAATTCAAAATATAACCAAGCCTCGTACTCTCTAAATCGGTTAATCAAACTTTGGTATTGACAGCGAGCCACCATCGCGCACGATATACTGAGTGCTTCCTTTTATTTATAGTCACCTCAACAAAAGAGAAAGAAAGAGAGAGAGAGAAAGGAAGAGATAGACGCGAGCGATTCTCTATCGCTCGAGAATTGATTTTTACACATTCGGACATACGGTAATTTTTAATCCATTAAAAACGAATAAGAAAAGACAGATTAAATAGCGCGAGCGAACCCGGAGGGAGGAGGGAAGGATCCGGGCTATTGCTGAAATTGGATTGAATTTCGCACACGTATCACCTGATATATATCGGCAACAGGTTCCCAGCAACGCGGCCGAACGAGAGGGTACGATACATTCGCTGAATAGACGAAAGAGGGAAAAAGAGCGTAATTTTTACCGGGGTCCGGACACGATCACGCGAGCGACATAAGAGGTTTAATTAAGGATATTCTAGGGGGATGATTGGCGGCTATTATGTCGGGCTGTTATACCTAACGAGAAATCATTAGGTGGAACGACGCCGGTAATATTATTTAAACGCGCCGTTCCGTTTCTTTTCGAGATTGGTATCTTTTAGTATAGTCGAATCTCTTTATTTTAGTCTTGAGTTTTATTTTCAGATGTTCTGTCAAGCTTAATGAGACGCGTGCAGCATCTTAAGATAAATTTGAAACGATCTTAAATATAAAAAACGGATTATAAAAATTGGCCTCCAAAACGAATTGAATTGTTTTATTGCAAAAAATAAAATTATCTCAATTTTATTAATTATTTTATATTAACGTGAAATTGCAAAGTAATGCAATTAAAGTTTTTTAATTCGCGAACCAATATATTGTACATAAATATTGATGATGATCGGGATAAACAACGTTGAAAATCGATTGATTACATTATCGGTAAACGATGGATTATTTTGATAAAACATAATGATAATAACTGAGGAATCCGAATAGAGATTGAGTTTAGCGCGAATTTAAATGACCAACACACACAAAACTATATATCCTCTAATAAATTTATTTATGAAGTACTTTTTTTTGAGGTTTTTTTACGACACGTGTGACGGTTTCTCATAAAGAATTTTCTTTACTGCAGGAAAAGTCAAAGAATGAAGAAAAAATGTAGAAAAAACAAACTTTTTTATTCAAAATAAAATTAAAATAAAATTTTGGTCTAAGAGTTAGCGAGATATATATATATATATATATCTCATTAGAGCTCAGGGTGGATTTCTAGGGCTTAAGCAGCGTCCGGTTTCAACCACGGGGTTTATTCGTTCTCCGGTCTTTGATACGCGCAGCGATAACCCGGAGCCGAAAGTGATGAAGGGATCATTAATAGCTGTTTCACGCTCGAACGGATCAGGCCAATTAAACGCCTCGCGTCCATCCCATTTTCTCTCTCTCTCTCTCTCTCTCTCTCCTCTCCCGTTTTGCCGGGATATATCTCGGATAGACGGGATAATATCTGGTAATAACTTTCTTGCGGCGATAAGAAATTCGCGGTAAAACCACGTTTTCCACGTATATAATTCGCAAAATTTATATATTGAGCAAATCCGTTATTTTCTCGAAACTGCTTGATACAAATGTCGTCTATTTTTCAAGCGGTTATTAATTATTGGGCGGTTTTAATTTCGTAAATTAAAACATTTGCGCATCGTCCTTAACGCAAATAGAGACAAAAAGCTCTCTGAAAAATTGATATTTTATTTTAATATCTTTTGCTTTTTTTTTTTTTTTTTTTTTTTTCTTTTTGAACGCGACGTATAATAATTATTTAAATAAATCGTCGAGACTGCACACGCAGAAGTGATAGATTATGAATAAATTTCACCCATCAATTTACTCTGTAATTTCGACAATTTATTTGCATGATTATTCAGTAGATATATTGTATATTACGTTAATTACGTTCGTCTATACTTTAATGTAATTATCGAAAAATATTGCATTTATTAACGAAAGTAGCTATACGATGTTTATATCCTGTACGCGTATCTGGCGATAATTGGAAAATCGGACGAAGCTTGTTGTGCCGAACGATATCGTGCGAACAGCTGTATAATATATACACACACACACACACACACATGTATGTTTCATTAATATGTGTATTTCATTAATTAAGATAAGTATCGCAAGATATATTGACTAAATGACACTCGAGCGCCGTAGAAAACGCCACGCTGTGGTGTAATATTTTGCAATTTGTTCATTCTTGTGAGTAATACACATCAACGCGTCCATCTCTCGATTGTTATCTCAATGTCGCTTGTGTGTGCAATATAAAATAACACGAATAATGTGACGAGTGTCAAGTATCCGTTGAATACACGAGTAATTTATCACGTTATATAACAGAGAGCGAAATGTTATTATCGCGTCGTTGCCACGTTGAAGGAACCGACGGGCGTGGATCTATAATTTGCGACACGAGAATAGACGTTAATTTTATAATTGCGTCTGACAGCGTAAGTCGTCACGATCGAGATATACGTATGTAACGTTCGTTAAACGAAAACGAGCGTTTTCGCGTGGAGAGAGAGAGAGAGAAAATTCTCTCGCGCGTAATGCTACCGACGCGACTTATGACCGCGCACTTTGCACGCGGTGCGTGCGTCTAAGCATATAGTGACGCTTCATATCGCGCACGAGATAATCCTTTAGATTTATATGCTGCGCTTTGGATGTTTACATGTAAAACACCCGAGCGGTCTTCAACTCGGATCAGATCTCGGACGGTTTTGCGCATCGATCGGCGACAGATAAAACACACGCCGCGTTTATATCGTTACACGACAAAACCGTTTTGTGCGAAAAGGTCGCCGAGCCATAGCTTTGCGAAGAAATAAAAAAAAAAAAAAAAAAAGCAAGAGAGACGGCAGTGGTTAATCAATTATAATTAATTTACGGAGGACACGTCGCGGAGATTTCTTTGCCTCGCGCGCGCGTTTTCTCACTCGCGCACGTTCCTCTTTAAGCAAAGAGCGCAGACAGCTCGAAAAGAACCTCGAAATGCGTGTTTCATCACTGGGTTAAGGTCAGCTTAATTGATTAACGATACTTTACTCCGGATAACGGCGACCTCGCGCCGGCGTTATTTTTAATTTTTTTAACCGCGGAAACTAACCGACGATACAGGCCGACCGGTTCAGACCTTCCGGACGTTATTAATTACGCGAAATAATTTCATTTTCCGGCTCAGCGGTTCTCGGCCGCGATAGTTCCGCGCGCGCTTGTGTTTTGTTTTTTGCTTTTTTTTGTGCTTTTTTTTTTCAAACTGTGCGAAATATCTGTTGCGAAATACACGGACAAGAAACAATCTCGTTGTTCTGTTGAACATCGCATGTATGTATGTACGTAGCCGATGGGGTGGCAAATGTTTCGAAAGAAAAAAAAAAAAAAGAAAATGCGCAGGTTGAATAGGCACCTAATTAACAGAGATCGAATCTCTCTCGCCAGGAACTGGCTATTAGCGACACGCTACGCGACTCGAGTTTCCAGAAAATTCATCACCATTCAGTTCTCTAATCATACGTCGCATAAAGCAGAGCGCGTGTAAAAGCACGTGATTACTCTGCTTTTTTTTGCGCTCTCCCTTTGTCTTTGCTTTTTTTTTTCGCGGCCGATGCGCTCTCTCGGATCGGTATAATTATCGGAGTGTCGGAGCCCCTTTTTCCTCTGTCTCTCGTTCCTTATCGCGAGAAGAGGAGAAAAAAAAAAAAGTTCACGGCCCATTTGCAATCTTCCGCGAATGCACCCGATTCGAGATGTTGTTATCGGACGCGTTTATACCCCGAGTTTCGCGTGGGCCGATCATCGCAAACATGCGTAGACATAAATTAATTTGCGTAAGCTACTTCGATTAACTATTGCGTCAGTCATTTGCCGCTTCACATCGGGAGCAACGGTCCCAAAACTCCCATGGGTGTTGAAACTCTCCCTGTTTCGTTTCAGCTAATTTGAAAATCGATGATATTAAGCCGCGGCGATTAAACGTCCGATTGTTCATCCTTTTGCAGAGAGAGAGAGAGAGAGAGAG
>QVNW01001402.1:0-21435 GCA_014825475.1 Pseudomyrmex flavicornis | reverse complement strand
GTCTATCATATATGAGATGCAATCCAAGCATCCTATATGAATTTATAAATTGAAATCTCAATTTAAAAACTCACGTGCAAAAATTTGCACGGGGACAGATATACATGTATATATATGTTCATATTATACGCGCGTATTTCCGCACAACATCCTGCGATCGGCTCGCATGACCGTGTATTGTTAATATATATTTCGCAACTTGGTAAGTTTCACGAGCCTTAGTTCATTAATTGTTTAATTGTTAGAATTTTTTAACTTGGTGAAATTTTTAAGAAAAGTCCAATATATTCATTATTTCGCCTTTAGAATATTTAAAAGTTTTGATATACACACAACAATGTATCTAAATTATGTTTACCGTAATAATTTTTTAAAAAACGTGGAACCCAAACTGTTGTGAAGAAAAAAACTTCGAGTTTTTAAGGTCCACGAGGGCACCATTATGGTAATAAAAGCATAGGGATTCCGGTCACGGGTCAATTCCCTTGCGCGGGTGTTTTCTCGAGCAACGCTATTTTTAACTGTAACGTTTCTTGCAGATCACGTGGATCGATGGACTGGGCAACGTGCTACATCGTGGCATCAAAACCACGAAGGAGCTGTACGATAACGGTCCTCTGTACACGGTGAAGTCCGTCCTGCGAGTTATGCCACGGAAGGATCATGACAACACTACGTTCACGTGCCAAAGTCAAAACGCCGCGGATCGTACGCCGCAAAATGCCAAAATTCGCGTCGAGGTACGTGTGCCAGCAATTAGACTTGGCTCTTAATTAGCAACTCGGAGACTTACACAGATACATACTTTGGCACAGAGTTCCTTTCAACTTAAGCTAATTATACAATGTATCAGAGATGTAGACGGTAATACATTGAGAAAAAGAAATGTCACTGAGACTCGCGCGGCGTACAGCGAAAAATCAGAGGAAAATGAAACGAAATGAAAAAGACGGGGGAAGATAGAAATCTCGCTTAAAGAGAAATAAAATCACTGCCTTTTGCGCGCGCGCGCCCGCTCTTTTTACTCGCTGACCGGAGGAAGAAATTAACGCGAGTCGCACGAAAGCGTGGCTGGCAAAGGGGAGGGTGGTGGGTAACGAGGGTAACGAGGCGACGTATAATAATTAACGTCGTGTCTTGAGAAGCGGTTAGCGCGCGCGGTAATCGCCATCCGCTGGCGCAACTTTCGTGCTGCGAGCGCGCGAGTACTTTGGCGCGCTTTCCGGGTACTACTTCCGCTCTCTTTTCTTCAGAGACGTAGACTCCATTATCCGAAGTGGCAAAAGGGAACAAATAGTTCTGTGGAAAGGGCAACGAAGCGAACTCGCTGAGATTTTGCCCGGCAGAACGTTCGAATTTGTGACGACGACTATGACGACGGTCGGCGCGATATTATGAACATAACGTGCCGCGCCGACCTGCAGAAAATTTTCTCACGAGTTATTACTTAACTCTTTTACGCCACACTGGATATATTGTCTCGGTGCTTTTCACGACTGCTAATATAAGTTCGACGTTAATATCGCCCTAATTGGAAGCAATTCTTACGCAAGCGAGTTCGAGCGAAATGTGACTCGTATTTCCTCGACGGATTTTTTTTCTTTATCACTCGCGCACGTCGATAAAATATCCCTTATATAGTCTCAATACAAAGTCTCACTTTTATTACTTTTTTTTAACGATAAGTTAATTTAAAGTCGGTTTTTTCCTGTTAAAAATACTGTCGTCGAAATATAATCATTTTTCTGATTGCTTTTCCTTGATCTACTTCGATGGGGCATTTAATCGAAATATCGTCTTATTGTCGAAAAATCGCTATCAATAAAGCTTTAAATGCGACACATATAGGTATGTAAATATAAGAGTGTCTCTTTAAAAGAGAGAAACACAAATACTGAAAATTGAAATTTTACTTAATTCCGGAAAAAGTGTATATCGGGTTTGACAGATATATTATGGAATATCTCGTATTTCTTTGTGAAATATATAACAAACGTTTCGAAACTTTCAAAACGCGCGTGGTAATGGATATGCACCATTATTATTCCAGACTACGCACGAGTAGTACTCGGGATAAAAAAAAAAAAAAAAAAAAAAACAAAACAAAAAAACGGAGAGAAGAAAACGGAAAATTCGATTTACGCGTTTTGTTTTTAGGTGCGATACGCACCGAAGGTGTCCCTCTCGAAGATCGATCGCATCGTCGAAGGCTCGGAACTCAGGTTCAAATGTAGCGCCGAGGCCAATCCGCCTGACTTGGAGTACAGGTGAGTGAAGAGAATGAAATATCGACAATGAAATACACACATTCCTCGCTGACACGTGAAAGATCCAATTGACTTGTATAAAAGCGAGATAACATTTTAGAATAATTAAAGAACTATTCCCTTACACGCGCACATAAAAAAAATTTTGAAAGATTATCTTGACGTAAAATAGCATATAAGTATATATAAAGCTCATAAACTTACGAGGCGATCATTATTTAATGAAAACGGAGTAAACTTCAACAGTTTACGGCGGCTATACTCTGAATTGGATCGTTCACGTTGTTCGATAAGGTCAATATAGACGAGGTCGAGAGTTTCAATATAGCTACTTAATAGTTGCTCTATATAATAATTAATATAACAAGGGAAATAGCCCGCACACAATAACGCACAAGATAACGTTATTAATACATTATTAATCCACAAATGGTTGATGTTAAATCAATTTTTTTGCGTGTTGAAAATTAATTCAATTGCTTATAAAAAATGTTTAGTTTCTTTAATTCGAATTACAAACTTACTATTTTTTTTCTCTCTCCTTCTCTTTCTCTTTATATTTGCTTGAAAATATGATTTCTCAATCTAAACCGAAACTTCTCCGTACTTTACGGAAATATATAAGATACAATTATTTAGCAATAACATATTTCCGACATCAGAGACTCTCATATCGGCTTTTCTCTCTTTAAGCGATCCGTTCTCTCCATGTGAGCCCTAAGCTACTTAAAGTTTCCAAAATATCGATAGTTTGCTCAGTAACGTCGTGTCGCTACAGGTGAACGACGCCGTCAGCGCATGCAGCAAGCGCGCGCGCGAGAGCGCGTAAGCAAAACGTGAGTCGCGTTGTTCGTACATTGGCTGCGAGCGACAAAGAGAAGGCGGATGATCGATATCCTGCCTCTACAAAGAGGACAATGTCAAATTCAGGACGGCGTTGCGCGCGCAACGTGTTAACGTGGGGAGCGCGCGCGCGTTTGCGGGTTTCACCTAGCGGACCCGCTTTGATTGCTTTTAAATTATTCGTTACGCAACGTCCCCGTCGGGAAAAAAAGAACCGTCTGTCCGATGACGCGCCGTATTAATTTACGAGATTATCGGATCGCCGCGCGCTCGAGATTAAATCGGACGGCTCGCCCGAAACTGTCGACTCTTGAGAAAACTGCGCGCGCGTTTCACATCTGGAAAAAACATCGGTCTCTAATTTGAAAGTAAACTGTTTCACGACGAAAAGAAATAAATAACTATTGACAGAACGTAAACTTCCGCAACAATTTTGCACGTGTACGTACTACGTTAAGAGTTTCACCGTGTGTGTTTTTGCAAATTAATTTGACATAATTAGAATCAAAAGCGACGATTTCTTTTCGCGGTAAATTCTCTGTTCCGGACAGGGATTTAGAGTTGCGACGTTTTTCCTAAACATAAACCGAACAAAAAGCTTTTACACGAATACAAAAGCTCAAAATCGAGTTGTTTTAGTCGTAGCCGTTCTTGCTCCAGGCGTACTATGTGTGTTGAAGCTGGAAAAAAAAAAGAAACTTGACCAGCTTATGGCGATTCACGGATAATAGGATAGACGGAGAACCGAGTAAAGAGCAGCCGCATTGTAGTGACGATAACGAACGTTAGTTGCCAGGCGTTTTAACAGCTTTTTGTAGCTTCCGTAGCTCTTGTAGCTTTTACACTCGTCGTCCCGTCTGTAAAAGTGATTCGAACGCAAGAGTAAACTGAGACAACAAGAGAGAAACCAATGACGCGATTTCCGTTTGCCTTTACATGCGCGTTGAGTAACAAATACGTTTGTAATTCGCCATAAATGTAAAACGTTTTCAGAAAAAAATAATTGGATACGTAACTCGTTGAGAATTGTGTAATTTAGCATTACTTTTGCGGGTGTATATAAAAATGTCTTTTAATAATTTTTAAAAAAAATACTAAGCGGAATATGACAAAACAATGTTTCGAGGTACAGAATTTTTTTGTCAATACGAGATATCTTCCGACTGACAGTGTTTGAATTACGAATTTTTCTTGCTCGAAAACACCCCCGGTAGAGAAAAGCACGCGCGGAAGAGAGTTGATCTTTAGTGGAAGATACGAGATGACCTAGAGACACCTCAATGTTTATTGAGTCGTTATGGCACGGTGCTCGCACGAATGTACGTTGCATCGCGTTTTTCCCGGCATCTTTGCGAGCTAAATTGTCTGTCGGACGGCCCCGATAAAATCGATCGCAACGCGAGAAGAGAAGTGGAGGTGAACCAGAAGGGGGGATTTGGTGGCGGTGGTGCAGTACATGGTCTCTCTCTCTTAGAAGACACACGAGCACCCGGTAAGTCGTCCCAGTTCGATTCGGTTCTCTCTCGGTTTTCTCTCTCTCTCTCTTTCTCTCTTTTCCTCTCTCTTTATCTTTCTCTCTCTTTATTCTCTCCCGCTGATTGTACGCGAAGGCCGTTTCGCCACGGTGAAAAGCGCAGTCTGCCCTCGCCCGTTTATTACCATTCGAAACGACGACGCCGAAGCTCTTTTCGTCGATTGTGCGGCCAAACGATGCTCGAGATAAATCGCTTGGATCCTTCGAGAGGACGCCTCGACTGGCAAAAGTCGAGTGGCGAGAGGCACTTCGCGGTTAAGAAAACGTCACAAAAGCACAGAATGTCTTTAAACTAACGTTACAAAATTCACGGACGGGTATTCTTCTTTGATCGAGTCTACGGGTCGACTTCTGAAGTAAATACGTACCGAACTACTTTTAACGCTTTTAATAACAGATTTTAAAAATTCGTATTAAATACAAAATTAAATAAAAAACAAAATTCTAATGAGCCGTTTCGAGTTTCGATAGTATCGCATTCGCTTTCTATCAGGGGAATTGGAAAATGTGAGTAGCGAAACACTTTAATCATTTTCCAATTCCCCCGATAAAAGGAGTATGTTAACATCGAAACTCGAAGTAGTTACGTTCACTAAACCATCTTTTTTTTTTTATTTTAATTTCCTATTTAATCTTAATAAAATTTTATGACCTATTAGAAAGCAAGTATATACGCTTAGAAATAGTCTACAATTAAAGTTTTATGAAAAACTAGTAGTAATTAAAGACATTAATCAAATATCATTTAAATTTCATGATATCAATTTGAATATGTTCTGTCGACATAGCAGATTCGTAGTAAAAGAAGTTCTTATTTCAGCACCAAGTCGCAGAAATATAATCGTACGGCTGCAACGCGCGACCATTAAAAAGTCGTATTGATCCGGAGAGAGAGATAGGAAAAGGCGACGTGAAAAAAGTTGCAGGAATAGTAGTAGAGGAAAATGCGAGTTGTGTGCGGGAAAATGTCTGATAATCTGTGAATTTTTGGCCCATTACAATGGCTTATTATTGCGCTCGCAAATGATCGAATTGTCGCGCGAAAAAAAAAATTGTCTCTTCCCTTTCAGATGGTTTATTAACAAGAAAAAGTTAATCGGAGACTACACCACCGAGATGATTCTCCACAACGCCACGCGCGATCTGCACGACGCAACTGTAAAGTGCGAAGTTTCCAATGACGTCGGCAAAAGTGAGGAGAGCCAAACCTTGGACATACGATGTAAGTGCTAAACTTAATCTCTTGCAATTCTAATCTGAGATAGTAAGATTTCAATATCGCTTACTCGGTTTTTTTCCTACCTCTAAAAACATCGTATAAAAATTCACGTAAAAATGTTATAGCGTTAATTTCGTTGACGCGTCTGTAAAAAAAATCTGTAAATTTCTAGTTTTGCTTCTCAAAAGCGTCGCCCACGGCGCATCGTTCGCAGATTAGAGGTAAAATCGCGTAAAGATATAAAATAGAGCGTGTGCTCATGCGCGCGTGCTGGCTCTGTTTCTGAGACCCCGGAGCTAAGAGAAAATTTCGCCTTATCGTAGAGCACACTTTGAAAAAGCCGTCGGTATATTAAAGGTGAAATCGCGTAATGATATAAAATAGAGCGGAAACGCGTACTCACTCTCTGTCTTTCTTTCTCCTTCTTCCCTTTTCCTCTCGAAATAAGCCGTACCCGGAATAGACGGCGATAAGGAAGTAACATTTTTCCGCAAGTTCATTTCGCGGAACTGACCCGGAGGTTAAAATTGAATTTTCTCAGACGGCCCGCAGTTTCGGCATCCGCCGGTCTCCGTGGAAACCCGTTACGGCGCAACGGAGATCTTGCAATGCGACGTAGACGGGAATCCGACGCCGGAGATCCTGTGGTACCACGAGGACACGGAGCGCATGGTCGCCACCAGCCCGAACATAAGCGTCTTTGTGAGCCCGGACACCGCCGGCCGTTACTACTGCAAGGCCCGCGTGCCCGGCTTTCAAGAATTGACGGGTTACGCCAACATCTATATTCGCGCCCCGCCGAGTATAGTGTCGCAAAGGATCCAATATGTGCCCGACGAAGGAGTGGTCAAGGTGCGTTAACGGCTATATTCTTCCGACCGACGGACGGTGTGTGTCCTTCGTCGGTGAGCGATTAAATATATTATCGATAACTCGCAGCAACGACGACGCGGCGACGGACACACGATGATCGTCGCCGCGCTATCGAGCGTATAAAGAGACGCGCGACCTCGCGCGTAATTTTCTTGAGTGCCTGCCGCCGCCCCGCGCGCGTATCATGAATTATTATTGCGCGGAACCAACCCCCCTACCTCGGAAAGATCTTTTTGAGCCTCGAGCGGCAGTTATCAGGAAGCACTCAGTATAATTTACTCTAGATAATTTAGCTTTATCCGCGATATGAAAACACGCCGTAGAATTTATCAAGTTGAATGTATCAAGTGTTGGGTGTTCTCTAAGTAGTTCCGACAAGCTTATTCACGTAAAAACGAGAAATGTTCGTATGTAGAAAGATACATGCGTCCGATTGTTGAATTATAATTGTTCGACCGCAATTTTTTGGTTTTGTTTTGTTTTGTTTTGTTTAATTGAACGCGTACTTAATTCTCTTGCGATATGAACGATAATACCTCTTCAAATTCTTCTTTAATTTTACTTCCTATTTCTTTTATTTATTTTTTCATTTCAATTCAGAAAAGTGTAAGGTAGATGTTTGCAGATGGTATATATATATCGGTATGAACTTTTTCCCCTCGCGGTTTCAATATAGGTGAACTCACATTCGAAACTCGTCCAAGCGTTTTGCTAACGCCATATATGCTGACATACGGACGGGCTCGCTATGATCGTGCAATGCCATTCTCACAAATTTTTTCTCTCTCTCTCTTTCTCTCTCTTTTTCTCTCACTACTTGAAACACTTTTACAAGAGACAGAGGTGCCGGTTGACGAGTACGAATGGGGATGAGGAAGCGCGAGGGGTGCACTCGCGCTTAACCGCAATTTTTTTATTCCACCGCCATTTTCCCCGATTTGCTTCCCAGGTTAAGTGCACGGCGATATCCGTGCCAAAAGCGGAGTCGGTGGTGTGGAGCTTCGCCGGTCGCGAGCTCAATTTCACGTTGAACAATACGCCGTTCTACGTGCAAGAGGAATACACGGCCAACGAGGTAGTCAGCACTGTCACCCTGCTGGATCCTGTATCGACATATTTCGGAGATTACAACTGCACCGTCACGAACAGCTACGGCACGGATTCCGTCATCATCAAGCTGACAGCGCACAGTAAGTTATTTATCGTACATTTTCATCTTTGTTCGCTGCTCGCGCGCGCGCGATTGCGCATCTTATCTACGTTAATAAACTTCCGAGGATCCGCAACGATGTTTCGGATGCTGACGGTAGTTTGATAAGAGCAAATTTCATCCGATAAAGAACGAGATACGCTCCGTAAAAATCATAGTTTCCTCCGTAGTTGATTTTTCAATCTTCTTCTACTCTTCATCGTCTCAATTTAGCATTTCTCAATATTTCGATCAATTTAAATGAGACGAGAAACGCGAAAATTTCACAGATCACATGACTTTCATTCGAGGAACAATTCGATATTCGTGAACAATATGAACTGCGATGTGTTATACACTCAGAACACCGTATTTAGATTCGGACCGCCATTTTTTCTAATAATAGCGAGGTATATAAGTAGAGTGTAAAATATTGCTGGGATAAAAAGTTAGACGGACGCCATCGATCGCGTTGCCCAGTTCTTACAATTGAAGGACAATGATGTCGCAACAACATTTTACGGTCACATCAGAAGGTGACAATCGGACAAATAAATTCGCGTAAATTTGTATTACGTCACTAAATAATCGTTAAACTAAACGAACAGTTTACGAGCGCGATGAAAGAAGGATCTTAATTTTACGATCGGATGATATTAACGATTCGGAGAAGTCGTGTTTGCTCGTCACGCGCGCGCACGAGCAAACAATATACGGGTTTTATTGAGAGCCGACGAAAATATGTTTGACTATGTAGAGATGCGTGTGTAAAATGTACTCGTAGTTCAACACGAATATTTTTCTGTTTTTATTCCTCTCAAATATTTTTGTCGGGAATGAGCTGAGATATTAAATTGAACAAAACATTAATGACGAAAATAAGACGGGGATAAATGTGAGAAATACAAGCGTACACATTTGGTTACAAATTTTTCTTTTCTTTGATTTATTTGGCTATCTATAAAGAATTATTAGATAGATCTGTGGTGGAATCTGACAGCGAGAGGGCGGGCGTTATAAATCGATTCTCTTCTCCAAGCAGATTGAAAGTATGCAAAGTAGTTTAAGGGTGATTAGGGGGTTGAAATACTGCCAGAGTCTCTTACTGGCATACATACTTATATATATATATATATATATTCAAAAGATGACGCTGTCGAAACGCGTCGATATTTCATGCATCTATATATTTAAAGATCAGATAAACGAAGTGTACTTCTCAATACTTTGCTTATTCAGTGACTGAAAGTTGTTGTGTTGTTTTTTTTTTTTTTTTTTATTTTATTTATCGTAAAATATTCGAGTTGTTTTTTTAAGAGCCATTTACTTGAAAAACACATCAGAAGAAATTCAAACGTGTAGTATAATATCTTTTTAACAATTCCGGTGATTCCAATCTGTTCGCGATGAAGCTCTTTATATGCTTAACGATGCCTTGGGAGATCACAATTTGTAAGAGTAATGCGGCCGCGGCAAAACGCTTTGTCGTCGCCGCTCGTGCTTCTAAAAGATCAGAGAGATTTTAGATCAGCTCATTTGCGCAGCCAGCTCTCCGGTTAATGATTTGCAAACTACTTTAACCGTCGTTCGCGATCAAATAATTGTCTTCAATAAGTGAGTTGCCGTTAATGTTGTATCAAATGTTATAGACTTCTCGAGTCGAAGTTCTTTATTTCTCCGCAATTGCTTGAAAAAAATTCCAGTAAAAATTTATAAGAATAAAAGAACGCGTGCGTGCAATAACAGTGAAGTATATATTTTGATATATTCTGTCTCGCGTGACAGAAGATATCTCGGATCACTAGATATACATATTTATCTACGAAAAACAAATTCTTCAAGTAAGAAATGTGCACAAAGCAGTGATTATTATTTATTAAAAGCATTGAAACTGACTTTGATGCTACTCAGCTCGTACTTTTTTTTGTTCGAGTTTTGATACGCGATATTTTAATAAGCAGCGCGCGTTGTTCTTCATCTGGCAAACGAGATTTTAACTAGGCGTGACGCTTAGCGTTGATTCCAGTCGATTGGCAACTGATCTTGATCATCGCCGGTCTGGTTGTCTGCGTGATTCTTATTGGCATAATTGTCATGCTCATTGTACAATGTCGCGATCGCATTAAGCAGCCACGACCACGGACGACGCAGGCACAAGAGACCGATATGCGTGAGTAATATCGCATTTGTTTCCAGCGCAAATATGCTACATATAAATATAAATATACTATATTTACATAAATATGCTATATATAAATATAATTATCAAGATAAAAGACGTCTCTCCCTTTCTGTTTTCTTTCTCTTCTTTTAAAGTAAAGAACTTTCGTGACGCGTGTTTATATGTGTATATCATCTTGCAATATCTTCTTTTTTTTATCGATGTAGAAGAGACCGATTCCAACGCTGATCGGTACAGAGAGAGCGACAGGAGCAGTAACCTCTCGGATGTCAAAGCAGACATCCGAGCGGGATCTAGTGTCAGCAATGCGGAAAGTGTTACGGCACTTGACAGCGAAGGCGAAGGAAGTACGAGAGGTGTTAACGCCTTGGCTCTCGCCGGTCCTGTGCCGAACCCGTTATCTGGTTATCGATACAGCGCCGACTACACCGAACCCTCTTTCCCGCCGAAAAATAACGTAAGTTGTTTATATCAATCTCTTTTTAATGATTGTAAAATATTTCTGATAAACACGCAGATTTAATAAAACCACGAAAAAGTTGATTTTTTTTTTTCAATATATCTCTGTTGTTGTGTCTTTGCATTTTTATTTGTTACGATATTAAAAAAATGGAATTATACGTGTGTTCTGTAGGATGGTAGTAACAATAACGGTTACGTACCATATGTTGACTATACTCGCGACTACATGCCACCAACGACACAGAGCGTGGGCGCCTCTCGAGAATCCTTGAGCAGGATACCGTCAGGCGGTATTCTGTCATCGAAAAAAATCGGTCTTAGCTCAGCCAATCTGGGCACCTCGACCCCGCAGACCACACCAGTGATCGATCCGCGATTCTCCGCGACATATGGCAATCCCTACCTCAGGTAAGTCGATACATGTGATGTTCCTTTGTTATTTTCGTATAAGTTAAAACATCGATAAAATTTATTATATCCAAATACGAATACATTACTTTATTATTAAAGTAATTTTTACGCAGTATTTGATTTCATATTAATTCTTCATTCATTCTTATAAAAACAAGTTTTTATCAAGTTCAAACTTGATAAAAACATTTCGATTGGCGAAGCGTTGTTATGCGCAGAAACAGTCACTGAGTAGGACAGAAGTATATCTTCTGTCTCTCAGATCTTGCTCACAGCTTTTCGCCGCTACTCCATACCTATAAGCTCTATGGAGTTTCCATATCCTAGCTATAAGAGATCAATTTCTGCTCAAACTGTGGAGGATATAATAATTTTGAATGATGTAACCAGAGCTCTCTACAATGTAAACCAAGGGGAAATACCTCTTTGTTCTCGATCAAGTTCCAAAATTTCTGAAAGTGTCAACATAGTCACCAAGAGCCATAGATTGAGCTTGCGCGGATGCCTTCGACTAATTATAATTGGCCCGTGCCATTGATCGGCCGTGGATACCTTAGGCGGCGTCACGTTCCGTTTACGTATACGATGCGAGCAGGGCGTCGCGCGACGCTTGTCATCTCTGTGTGCGAGAATCTCACGCCGTACGTGCCGGGAATGCTGAATTTAGTCGTTCATCGCGAACGACTAAATTAGATATGAGAGCGGAACGCTGTTTGTGCGCCTCGCTCGGGAAATGCTCTTCTACCTTAAAAATATTATGCGGAAGCTCAATGATTAAAAAATCACCCAAGAGAAGAGAGAAAATTTCTCGGGAAACAAAAATGAAAATTTCGTTCACTCTAAGCTCGCGTAAATTCTGTTTATAATAACTTTAGGCCTCGCTGGCTTTTTCTCTTCCCGCTTGTTCCGAAGAAAAATATTTTCAATCCTTGTCGTTTTATTACGATATATACGACTTCGACGATCGCATCTTTTCTCAAAATCTTACGTCTTTCTCGAGCGGAAAATGATCTCAAAGAAAGATCGCGAGACATCTTTAGCCATTGTGTTTAGATACGAAGTCTACGCTTCACCACTCCCGCATTTGACTCGTGTGTGTTCTTTACTTTTCTTTCTGTTTACCCATCTTTTTCTTGTCAGGGATACAAATAACGGTATAACAATTTCGCGTGTTTTGTTTCAATTCAGATCCGCGCCCGGAACTGTTTCTGCGAGTCGAACAGGTTTCGGATCGGAGAAAAGAGGTGTAATTTTTCTTCGCGGTTCAAGTTTGAGTCCGAGATGCGAGAGAGAATAACGGAGTGGGAACTCGTTACGGCTACAGTCCAGATCCGCGGTTATAACGTAGTTATAGAACAGAAGCTATAACCGACTGTCAATGCGCGAGAACTCTCTGGTCCGATATACTTTCTCGTCGCGCGGTACGGAAACGGATGTGGTAGAAATTCGTGGAGACACGTCGTTTCGCTATGAGACGAACCTGTAGCGAAATCGAAACTTTGAAATGCGCTCTTTTGAAGTAGTTCGCTTTCAATTTCATGACACGAGGACGTTCACGTAGCGAGAATGTTAAACATTCATGGTGTACGCTCGAAACGTTACAACGCGATTGTGGGTCACATTGCAGATATACGCCACAGTCGCTGTTTGTATCTCTGTATTTCTCATTGCTTCTCTTCCTCTCTCTCTCTCTCTCTCCCTTTCTTTTTCTCTCTTTTTGATTTGAATTCCAACGCAAGAAAAAAATCCGATTTCCCGTCACTAACTCTGCGTTTCTTTCTTACAAACAAATATAGAATGTCAGCGGCCGAGCAGCTCCGACACGCGCCGCACACAGCCGTGCCGGGAGTCACGCCGGCACCACCGCCGTACACGCAGGCAATGAGAATGAATAGCTTGAATACTTTGAACGGCGCTGGCCCGCAGGTTGGTACAATGGTGAATGTATGTCAAATTCCTAAACGTAGTTACGCCGGGGTGTTGCGGAGCTTCGTGTGCAACTTGGTAGTAGGTCGGGTGCAAACTGTCAATATTGCATAGCCATTGCAACTGCGCGCGCGCTACTTTTATTTTGCGCAACGCTAATCCTTTCGCGTATGTACCTACGGCCATTCCAAATCCAGTCGCACCTATTTTCCGCTCTGTGAATTGTTTCTGTCTTTCGCACATGCTTTCGCAAAATGTAAAAAAAAAAAAAAAAAGAAAAAAAACCGTGAAGCGCGATCCGCAAAAATTGAAATTGCAAAAGTGTATGATGACAATCAGGTAAGTTTCATTTAGTTCGATGACCGTTCGATAACTTTGCTTGATATCCTGAATTAGAAATAAAGCTAAAAGTGCATGGTAATAAAAAATGTATGAGTATAATGAATTTTAGTTATAAGTGTAAATTCTGTGTTTCTGAATTATAAAAGCTTGAATTGTAGGTATGTGAATTTTTTTCTCTGTTTTCTTTTCAATTTTTATTAAACTTCGAACGGTTTACATTTTCAAATCTACTTTTGCACTTTTCTATGTCATCTGATATGTTATTGTCATGTATTGTTATTTGTTTATTATTTATTCGCGTTTAACTGGACGTCTAATTACGATTTGGACGAAAAAATGAAAAATATGGATAATGTAGCGTATGCAAACTATTGAACGAAATGATAGTACATATCGTCAGTAAAACGGGTTTGCACATGGGAGGGGAGCGCTACATAATTATCAACATAAAACATTTCCGATTTTTCTCTTCGTGTGTCCGCGGAGAAAACACTATAACAGGTAGAATTTACATTACGTAGTTTCACAAATCCTTTTATTTTTCAAAATGAGAAAAAATACGGCTTATGCGATTTTTTCGCTTGCATATTACTCGCGCTTAGTGTTTTTCATATTGCATAATTCAATTTTTGTGCTATTCCAAGCTTCATAGCTTAATGGATATAGGTGGGAATATTAACTGAAACATTTATTTCACATCTCTAAAGAGCTGATATAATTAAATGCAAATGTTATGTACACATTATTGTAACATTATATATCGGAGAAATATTAATTAAACGTTCATATGTGATTGTACGAAACAATAAGCGCGCTCCAAGATTTATATCACAAGACAGAAAAGAAAGAGAATATAAAAAGGCTATATATTATTATAATTAATATTTCTCTTCTTCCCTTTTTTTTCTTTCCTTTTTTTCCCCTTCATCCTTTCTTTCTCATTCCTTCGTTCTCATTCTCGCGAAAAATGAGAGACTATAAGAATCTGCAAATAATTCATTCCTACTTTGACATTTTTCTCCGGACGTTTTCATTTCGAGCAACGATAAAAAGAATCAAACAGTTATTCTGTCCCTCTCGAATCTATACAAATAGTCATGTACGCGCGCGCATATTCTGCAGCGTTAAGTTTCTTTCTCTTAATAAGCACGAAATACTTAAATTAAACATTCAGACATATCGGTGGGTTAATGCCAAGAAAAATAAACATTTTCTTATAATTCCGAGGGAAGAGTGGCGAAGTAGGAGCGAAGTGATATTTGTAGAAGTATTTTAACGGCGCTCGGGGATTAAGCTCGCAGTCTGACAGCCGCGACTCAGAAGCCCCGCATTCTTTTTTTTTCTCTGTTTCGCAGGCCCCACTGTCGGCGCACTACATCACCGGAGGTCCGAACGGCGGCATGGCAACGGTGAAGCGCACTTCCGCGGTGGGTACGTTAGCGACGCACGTATGAGGCCAGGGGATTTATCCGAATTAGAACCGTCGATATTCGGGCCTAACTGAAACCACTCTCGAACACGGCCGTGTTCTCCTCGGGATGCCCCGCTATTCGCTCAGTTCCTTACGGTCGAGCGCGACGTCAGGATCGATGACCGCTTACGGTGTCTCGCGACGTCTCGCCGACGTATCGGAACGGAGTCGGTATTGTTACGACGACGAGACTCACTACGCTCGCGACACGGAACGACACTACAGGGAATGCGAGCGACTTCTCGGGCGAAGGTCACGGGGCAGCGACGGCGGTCACGGCGAGGTCACGGATCGGGCACAACGAATACTCGAGAACGGCGAAGCGCTTAAGTACATCGATCTGATGCTTCAACGGCTGCGAAGAGCCAGCAAAGATCATCAAGAGCTCGTGCGGCAACGTCACACGGACCTGCAGCACGAGATCAGCAGACGAATTGACGAGAGGATCCGGCAGCAGTATCATTATCATCTTCGAGATAGGCGCGAGGATTCGATCTACGCGTCCAGGACCTGGTCCTCGAGCAGCCCGTGGGAATCGGACTCGATCTTGAGGCGGTCCCGACCGGACGTCACGACGAGGTTGCTGACGAAGAGACGGGATTACGGGGGAACGGCACACAGCAGCACAGTAGATATTCTGAGACCAGTAATCTCGAGACACGTTCGGGACGGATTGACCGCGGCCACTTATCAAGAAATGAAATACATCCCCAAGAGCCGTGACTGGGAGGAAGAAACGTTTGGCGCGTGGAGTCTGCCTGAAGCTTCATCGAGCAATGATCGTAAGACGTCCTCCACTGTTGTTTAATTCGATTTCGTTGACAAGTGAGCATGTGAAAATTGAAAAGATTTTCGATCTCTTCGTCGTTCGAATAAAAAAGAAAGTATATTGACGTGACAGCGTGAGTCACGGAAAATCTCGTTAGTGGTAATGATACGCTTTGCGCTCGGACCGCATTCGAAATCGAACCGCCATCTCTCGTTGCGGCAGTGAGGATGACGCGTGAAAGGGACGTCCGGTGCGGAAAGGACGCCGACATCGAAGGGGATCGAATGCACTCTCTTTTTCGGGTCAATAACATTAGATTTAGGGTAAGAGGAGAAAAGAGCGCTAGACGAGAGGGAAAGTATAATGTGCTCGAAAGAGATTCGTGAAAGGGGGGAAGGAGAGGGAGCGATGTTGGTTGGGTTCGTGGATCGAAGGTGCTCTCTTCGGTCGGTGGCGAAAACAGACCACTCGGTATCGACAATCTTCTATTGACGTACTTTAGATCTTCTATATAATAAGCGTTTAATAAGACTCGCTCGAGCGGATAATGCGACGAGAGACGAACGATCCGAACGAATCACGTCGCGAATTGTTGCTGTCGCGGTGGTAGCCGAATTCGCACACCGGGGGAGGATTCACGTCGGCGCGATCGACAACGCGATTTATTCTCGCGGAACGCCGAAGATCCTTTTAAGGCTGAGAGCTTTACCGTAGATGCTGCTTTCTCGAGAATTTCGGGTAAAAGACGCCACTCAAGCCGAGTTTACGCTCGACATTTACAACTTGATATAATTCTAACTGACACCGCTCTCATTAGCGGGGGATGCAACGACGAGACAAGTAACGGATACACCACGGTTCTTGTAGTGATAATTATTTTAACGCGCGACGATTTTAATATTACTCAGACGGGCCGCAATTATTCAAGCTTTTGAAAATAATTTATCGTAATTCGCGAATTAAAAATACGTGATGTAAAAAGAAAAAGAAAATTTCAAAAATATTCTTTCGTTAGAAACTTTATACAATTTTTCACACTTCCGAGGCCACGTTTCTCTCATTGTAATGCCACATCCGAGATGTGCTTTGACATCTTACTTGCTTCATGCGTTGTCAGATATCGTTATAGCTACAAATGCGAGGGATGTCGAGCGTAAATTTATCGTATAGCCGGAAACGCTTCGGCTGCCACTTCGATGTTTACTGTGTCGCGCTGCCTTTTTGTATTTGTTAAGAAAAAAAAAATAAGAAACAGAGAGAGAGAAAAGAGAGATTAGCTTGTAAGGGATGTTCCTTCGTACAGCATCCGCGGATTAAGGGCGCACGTTTAAGGATATAACGACGACGTCGCGGCGGTCACGTGACTTATCGCGTGGCGACGAGTATAAGAATTCGCGATAAGTTCGTGATTTCGCGTTTCCTCCGGCCTCAAGTTCCACGTGCGGCGGACGGGTAAAAACATTAGCGCGAGTCCGCGCGAGGAAAACGACTCCGTGTGTTTTGCGGTTGCTCGTTATTTGTAAAATAGATAGCGAAAAATCATTAGGTATATTATATAAATATATATATATATATATAAATATATTATACACCTGTTGTCAATATGAGCATAGGGCCTATAGTTGGACGGCACTACGCGAAAGCGAATTCTATTTGAAATAAGCTCGTTCCCGGGACGGGACGGCTTCGTGTAAATAGTTATTGGTATAAATGATTATATTATTATACATAATATAAAAGTATATGAAGTACGACGCCACGTCTTCAGGCGTTGAAAAAAAAAAAAAAAAAAAAAAACAAGGAAGACGCGCGACTGAATCGCCGCTTATTCTTCGCTCGTAAACGCGTTAAGTTATTATCCTGTTCTCAGCGTACGTGTTCTTTCTACTTCGATACACCGTAGCTCGTTACTGAGAATCGGGAGAGACGCACGAGGGATTCGAGAAAAAAGTTTGCAAGAGGTTTTTGAATTTTTGTTTTTTTATATATGGCTGTTTTCGTGTCATAAAATTTTAATCACTCGTTTTTTCCGAATAAATAACATGTTATGTCGAAAATATATCAGAATAATTAGAAAAAAATCTTACAGATAAAATCTTTAGTTTTTAAATATTTAGATTTTGATTTATCAAAACGCATTGACAGGATTATTAAATGTAGATATCTGAGTTATTTAAAAAATTTAAGTTTAATTGATTTAAAACTTCTACGTCAAAGTATATTGAATAAAAAATACTTTACGAAATTTATATATAGTATATATGTCGGAAAATTTCCAAAACAATAAATTGAGACGCCTTCGAGTCCTCCGTTCGAGTTTCCTCGGCAACGAGCCACAACGCGATCGATTCTCGATTTATTAGTGCGACCGGGAAAAAAACGTGTTCTGAAAAAAAAAAAAAATGCATCGTGATGTACAGAGGATGGACGTAGGAGGATACCATTCATAATGATAACGAAACAGGGTAGCCTATCAATTATTAAGACAATTTCAAAAACGAAGGCTGCACGCTACTGACTAGGCCGTGGTGTCCTGCGAGATTATAATTAATCCGCGCGGAAAAAAAAAACTCATCGACGATTTGCACATACTATCGTCGAACGGGAGGAAGTTATTATCGAACGATATAACCGATCGTCGCACGTTGAAAAGCTAAAGTATTCCTGCCGCGAATGCACGTTCGCGTAGTCAGGAGAGAGAGAGAGAGAGAAAGTTAGAGCGAAAGAGAGAGAGAGTGAGTGAGAGAAAGAGAGAAAGATAAAAAGATAGATAGATATCTTTATATTATAACGCGTCTGTAACATATAACTTCTGTACATATCTGGAATTATTGCTCACTGTATCTCGTAAGATTTAGTTAGTTTTGTAACTGTGAACCACACTATGTGCATACTTCGCTCCTACGAGAAGCGCCTCGTGACGAATGTTTCGGTGTGAGATTCGTTCGCGAAGATTTTGCGTTAGCGCATCGTCGTCGGGACGAATCGTCGTCGACGTTTACGCTATACAAATATACGATACACATCTGTCCGAGGTCTCGCTTCTCGTGCATCATTCGATCATTCTATACACTGTTCACGCCGATGTTACTGTTAACTATTTAAGATTTCGGTAATCTTCAGTTCAGGCGCGCACACAAAAAATTCTATCCCTTCGTGTGCGCGTGTGGAATGGCGAATAATGCATATGTTAAAAAAAAAACAAAAAACAAAAAAAAGTATTGTGCTTGCAAAGTGGTACACTCTCGAATGCCGAATGTACAGAGACGGATAGAAAGCAAACGAGAAGAATACACACAGGAGAAACTACTTCATCGCGAATGCATTTGGTGCGAGAAGTTAGTACACACACACACACACACACACACACACACGATTTCTATTGTATTACACAAAGAAAGAAAGAGAAGAATAGGAAGAACGAAGAACGAACATTAAAGAAATATACACGCGAGAAGTAACTACAATCAATGTACTGGATGGTCCGCGGTGATGTTAAAATTAGAAAAAGTTTATGTCGTTTGAATCTTAGGAGTTTACGCCTTCTCTGCCGCAAGGACCATCCTATACGTATTAATTGGTTATCTCTGTCAATTATTAATTGAATTGTATCAATTTCTTCGCCTTTAGTCAAGAAAAACGAGAATCTTCTTAAATGGGTGTAGCCATGGCGCGATCGCGTTGTTATAAAGTCAAATTCCTAGGCAATGTAAGTGACACAGTCCTTTTTAGCGCGAGCTGTCCGTTCTCGCATAACGAAAGAAAAATAATAATTGCCTAACGGGGGTGTGAGCGTGAAATTTTTCAAATTTGTTGATACTTTTCATACTTTACGACTAGGAATTATGGCCTATTAATATATATATATATATATATACACTACTATTACGCAAAGTTTATCCGCCGACTTGATCGCTTTTTGTTCCCGCGTGAAGTGTTCTCGCGTTGTCGTGTGAAGCAAAACCGCGTCGAAATAAAAGCGAGCCTGTAAATAATTTATCGGAATGAAGTCTAGAACGGCATATATATACGTACGCGTTATTGATCTCACACTTTCTCTCTCACATCGTCGTTTATAACCCTTTTCTACGTTTGATATATATACATATAGATGAAACTCGCATTTACACATTTCTTGTAAATTAACGAATACATTGAGTTCCAGATCGTTTTTACCTGTCTGTCATCCGCTGTTAACCCTTTAACGTCGAAGTTTTATGCGCAAAACTCAAGTACTTCGATTACGTATGCATTGAAATGAGTGGTATATGCAAATTTTTCTTTCACAGATTTTTAATATAGATTCCGAAATTATGTGCCGAATGTGTGTGCGTGTGTGCGCGCGTGTGAATGTGTGTGTGTGTATGTGTGTGTAAAAGAACGGCAGGAAGATAAAATTAATTAAAATGCAAATTGAATGTATAAACGCACGAGCGTTAAAGGGTTAATTAAAAAATTACATTGAACCGAACGTGGTGTAGCGAGTAGTATATGCCTTTCTGGATCCGATTTTCTTTCCCTTACTCTTCGTATAATCGCGAGCATTAAATTCGACCGAGTCGGCTAAAATTCGTGAATGGGAAAAGTGACTTTTTGAGAAGAGAATGAGCGTTCTCTTTGCGTGCTACCGCGAGCTGCGTAATTTATGTGGCAACGGAATATTAACACATGAATAAATCTATTTCAAATTCGACTGAACGACACATAGGAGATATATATGTATATAATATATATATATACCCCCATATTTTTCTCGATGTTAAGCTTTTTCTCAGAACTGTATGTAGAAAACCGTATGCGCGTCTATCTACGCAAAAAAAAAAAAGAAAAAAAAAAGAAATCAATCCGAACGTGCCGTCGCGTGCTTTTTCGACATCGGGACGTGTTTTGCGACGAGACGAATTTAGCCGATCGTTTGCCGAAAGTCGTGGAATTTTTCTCTCGATGCACAGAATCACTTTCGCTCAATTATTACGAGAGGAACACATTTTTTTTTTTCAAGCGATAAGAGAGGAGAGATTCTTTTTCCGGAATACAAAACCGATTTAAATTTCTTCCGCGATATTCTCACACAATCGCCGCCACATGAATAGAGAGGAAGAAAAAGCGAGGAATTAAGAGCGTACATGTTATAGCCGGGTCTGCAAAAAGTCTATGTGTTACGTACGTATCTTCCTTCCCTTCCTCCCGTGTGCACGGAATGTCGTGATCATTTTTCAAAGCGAATCAACTCTCTCTCTGAGTTTGATCACGCGTTCAACACGCAACTGATTGCATTTTATAATATATTAGAAACTGACAACTCTCGCGTTACTCGGGAAACAAGATAATCGACGTCGATACATATCTCTGTTACTCTCGTTTCATTCGGCATTACTCTTTGTGCAGGGCTTTTAACAAATAGATTAAATGACCGAGTCACAAATCGCATTGGGAGAAATTGATCCAATGAAAAACACGATAAACAACATTTAACGTAAAACTGCGTAAATCGAACAATTTGATCAATACTCATGTGCGCAAAAGAATCTTTGTACCGCAAACAGACACCGCAAACACATTCGCACTACGTTAATAACTTGCATTGTGAAACATATCTACTTATTCAACGCTGATATCGTAATTGATATATATCTTGTAGAATAATAATATCAAGTGAAATAGAGAGAGAGAGTTACCGATGGCAATCAATAATTTTACGAGACAGAATTTCGTCGCGAACAAAGAGAAACATATATTTGTTGTGATAAATCATAACTCTTTTTACTCTACTTAACGTAAAAGATCTTTTTATTAGAAATGTGTCGCGATCATTCTTCTGAATCAAAAGAATTCCGCAAACTACTGTAAACTTTCTGAACTGATGTAGCTATAATTAATTAATTAACTTGCAATCTGACTGTTTTTACTCTCTGAATTATATGAGAGAGAGAGAGAGAGAGAGAGA
>QVNW01001401.1:0-15232 GCA_014825475.1 Pseudomyrmex flavicornis | reverse complement strand
GCACAGACTGCGGACTGTCATACGCAGTAATATTTACTGCTTATAGTGTGGTTAAAAAATATAGCACACGCATGTACATATGTAACTTTGTACGAGTAAAGTTAAAGTATGATGTTTCAAAAAAGGAAATAATTTTTTTTTTTTAATTGGTTTTGCTCGTGCACAGTACGCAGAATAGAACGGCATTTTGACTTGTAGACATATCACGGAATAGAACCATGTCCACTTGTGGCGTACGCATCGACAAGTTGCTCGTGGACATGACTACGTAGTTGCCAATGTGCACCACCCGTGGACATTGCGCTGACTTGTGGGACGGCAAAGCGATCGTAAAAACTCTTATGGGCCTGGCCGCTCTCAGTCAGGCTTCTCTCTGATATAACACGGATTCGAATCGAATGACACATAACAAAGCATACCTAACCTTAAAGTTGAATATCATCACCTATCGGATCTATCCCTAAAAGTTGATATTGCAGTTGTAGCTCGTACATTTAATTTTGTGAACATATGACAGTTCTTTGATTTCCAATTTTGCATCAAAATTGGTCGACTCTGCTCGTGTCACGTACCTACATCTCACACGAAAAAAAGGCATTGTGATCAATGATGAATCAGAGCTTAACGAAATGTTAACGATATTAGTGAGTGATTATTCGCGTCATTGTTTCTCGATGATGATAAGATAACGCAAAAGTATTGCATTAAATTGCGTATTCTTCAGATTTTCGGATATTTTCGCACGTAAGTAAAACAACTATAAAAAATTAAAATTATAACTTACGGACTTGGAGTGCAATTAGTAGCGAGAGGTTATATTTTAGGAAACATTTCATACCATCAAAAAATTGAAAATGGAAGAGGTCACAAAATTGGAACACTTGTCTCTAGTGTCGAAAATATGTACAGAACTAGAAAATCACTTGGAAATAAACGACAAAGACTTAGCCGAATATATTATACATCTAGCTGAAGAGAACAATACATTTCCAGCATTTAAGAAGGTACTGATCGAAAAAGGAGCAGAGTTCTCGGACTCATTTATAGCTAATCTTCTCAGAATAATACAGCATATGAAACCTGCTAAAGTATCTTCTGAAAAATCATCAAAAGTGAGCAAACAGGATGAATTAGCACTCAAGTTTCCTGCACTGGCATTACCAAATGAAGATCCACGAAATTTGGAGGTAAATGCCGCAAAAGATGAAGATATCGTTAATGATGTTATGGCCACTCTAGAAGCAGCAGCAGCAGAAGCAGCCGCCAATAAAAAGCAGTCTGTGGAAAGTACTGAGAAAAATAATGATGATCACACTGAAAGAAAGAACAAACGCAGCAAAAGAAGCAGAAGCAGATCAAGAGACAGGAAAAGCAGATCAAGAGACAGAAGAAGCAGATCACGAGACAAGAGAAGCAGATCAAGAGACAGGAGAAGACACAGATCGAGATCGTCTAATCGGAAAGAACGGCGACACAGATCGGCGCGTTCGAGATCTCGTGATAAAAGACGGGAAAGACATTCTGATCGGGAAGAATCATCTCGCGATCGTAAAGACGGAAGACACTCGAAGAAACACAATAGATCCCGATCGAGATCTGTCGAAGATCCGGTCTCCATAGAACCGGAAATGGGTAAGATTTATGCTGGTAAAGTCGCGAACATCGTGCCCTTCGGTTGTTTCGTTCAGCTGGAAGGTCTCAGGCGAAGGTGGGAGGGCCTGGTCCACATTTCGCAATTGAGACGAGAAGGTCGAGTGGCAAATGCGAGCGATGTGGTTACCCGTGGTCAAAAGGTTTTAGTTAAGGTTCTCAGCATCAGTGGACAGAAAGTATCTTTGAGCATGAAAGATGTTGATCAAGAGACTGGTAAGGATTTAAATCCGGTGGTCATGAAAACGGCGGAGGAAGAGGAGAAGCATCTGCGTAATCCCGACAGGCCTACGTCCCTGTTGGAGCTTCAGGGCAACTACGACGAGGACGAGACGTACTCGAGGAAGCGCGTACAGCGTTTGTCGTCACCAGAGAAGTGGGAGATCAAACAGATGCTCGCGGCGTCGTGTATCGATAGGAGCGAGTTACCGGAATTTGACATGGAAACTGGAATCTTACCGCGAGAAGACGACGAGGAAGAAGACGTAGAGATCGAACTCGTCGAAGAAGAACCACCGTTTCTTCATGGTCATGGTAGAGCACTGGGTGATCTCAGTCCCGTGCGAATAGTAAAAAATCCGGATGGTTCGCTGGCACAGGCGGCGATGATGCAGAGCGCTTTGGCGAAGGAACGTAGAGAGCAGAAAATGCTGCAACGCGAGCAAGAGATGGACTCGGTACCTACAGGTCTGAACAAAAACTGGATAGACCCGTTACCAGATGCGGAGAGCCGTACGTTGGCGGCAAACATGCGCGGCATAGGGCTGCAAACGCAGGATTTGCCTGAATGGAAGAAACACGTGATAGGTGGCAAGAAGTCATCGTTCGGCAAGAAGACAAATCTGACGCTGTTGGAGCAACGTCAGAGCCTGCCAATTTACAAGTTGCGTGACGATTTGATAAAAGCGGTGACGGACAATCAAATTCTGATTGTGATTGGGGAGACCGGTTCAGGCAAAACGACGCAGATCACGCAATATCTGGCGGAAACGGGATTTACCGCGCGCGGTAAAATCGGCTGTACCCAGCCAAGACGTGTGGCCACGATAAGTGTCGCCAAGAGAGTCGCAGAGGAATTTGGATGCTGCCTTGGCCAGGAAGTAGGTTACACAATCCGTTTTGAAGACTGTACCGGACCAGAGACCGTAATCAAATATATGACTGACGGTATGCTTTTACGTGAATGCCTGATGGACCTAGACTTAAAGACATATTCTGTGATAATGCTTGACGAAGCACACGAGCGCACAATCCACACGGACGTATTGTTTGGATTGTTGAAGCAGGCAGTAGGTCGTAGACCAGATCTCAAACTGATCGTCACAAGTGCCACTCTTGACGCTGTCAAATTTTCACAATACTTTTTTGAGGCACCGATCTTCACTATTCCTGGTCGCACGTTCGAGGTCGAAGTGATGTACACGAAAGAACCGGAAACGGACTATCTAGACGCCGCACTCATCACCGTCATGCAGATCCACTTACGCGAACCGCCAGGCGACATTCTGCTCTTCCTCACCGGTCAGGAAGAGATCGACACGGCCTGTGAAATTCTTTATGAGCGCATGAAGTCACTCGGTCCGGACGTGCCGGAGCTGATTATTCTTCCGGTATATTCGGCTCTGCCCTCGGAAATGCAAACCAGAATATTCGAGCCGGCACCACCTGGCTCGCGCAAAGTCGTCATTGCCACTAACATTGCTGAAACCAGCTTGACAATCGACGGCATATATTACGTGGTCGATCCAGGCTTCGTCAAGCAAAAAGTTTACAATTCGAAAACTGGCATGGACAGTCTCATTGTAACACCGATTAGTCAGGCAGCGGCGAAGCAAAGAAGCGGAAGAGCAGGCAGAACCGGTCCAGGCAAATGTTACAGACTTTATACTGAACGAGCCTATAGAGACGAGATGCTGCCAACACCAGTTCCCGAAATTCAGCGGACGAATTTGGCTACTACCGTGTTACAGCTCAAGACTATGGGCATCAACGATCTTCTGCATTTTGATTTCATGGACGCGCCGCCAGTGGAATCGCTGATTATGGCACTGGAATCGTTGCATAGTCTAAGTGCTCTTGATAACGAAGGTCTCTTGACACGATTAGGCCGACGAATGGCGGAATTCCCGTTGGAACCGAATTTATCCAAAATGCTCATCATGAGCGTTCACCTTCAATGCTCGGATGAGATCTTAACAATCGTAAGCATGCTGTCCGTGCAGAATGTCTTTTATCGGCCGAAAGACAAACAGGCTTTAGCTGATCAGAAAAAAGCCAAGTTCAACCAGCCTGAAGGCGATCACTTGACCCTGTTAGCAGTATACAATTCGTGGAAAAACAATAAATTGAGTAACGCCTGGTGTTACGAGAACTTTGTGCAGATCAGAACTTTGAAACGTGCCCAAGACGTGCGCAAGCAACTTCTGGGCATAATGGATAGACACAAGTTAGACGTAGTGTCGGCCGGTAAAAACACGGTACGCATACAGAAGGCAGTGTGCTCGGGATTTTTCAGAAACGCCGCAAAGAAGGATCCACAGGAAGGTTATAGAACATTAGTTGATAGCCAAGTTGTGTACATTCATCCTAGTAGTGCGCTATTCAATCGGCAACCAGAATGGGTTATTTATCACGAGTTGGTGCAAACTACTAAAGAATATATGAGAGAGGTGACGACCATTGATCCAAAGTGGCTTGTTGAATTTGCACCTGCTTTTTTCAAATTTAGCGACCCGACCAAACTCAGCAAATTTAAGAAGAATCAAAGACTGGAACCGCTCTATAACAAGTACGAAGAACCAAACGCGTGGAGAATATCTCGGGTTCGCAGGAGACGTAATTAAATTAATTTTATATATATATATATATATTTATGTGTAATAATTGAATTATATTATGATATGTCAAAATAGTCTATGTAATTTCTACATATATCTCTCTTCCTCAATATTGTATATATATTTTTTGTGTTTACATTCACGCATTCGCTTTGTTTAAATTCTTCGAATTCAAATAAATACATTATAGTAGCTATTTCTCTGTGTATATAGAGGATAAATATTCCAATAATAATAAAATCTTTTTTAAAAAAGAGAATAAATGTTTCTTATATTAAATAAATACACTGGGAGAGAAAAAGATTAAATATTGAACAAAAACAACATGTGTAGGGAACATTCACATTTGCATTTCTTTTTAATTTATTCTTTCTTTTCTTTTTTTTAAATTTACTTTTCTTTTTTAAATACTTTTATAAGTAAATCGCGTGCGCAATTCAGTTTTTTATGGACGCATATAAATATACAGATGTACACATATCTTATAACACAGCTGAAATACCATTTTGTATAAAATAATCTGTATGTAAGAAATTTACAAGTTTTTGTGAAAGGGACAAATTGATATTTTGTAATCACGAAATATATCACTTTCTTTGCTTTCACACTCTCAAGACATAATTTATAATATTTTTCACAGGACTCTATTAAATGTTTCTCGGCTATATATATATATTAAAAATGCACCAAAAAATCAAAAACGTTTTTAATTTATATTCGAAAAAAACTACTGTGTTTGTTGCTTCTTTTTTACTAATTCCACCAATTGTCTGTAACGCATTTGGCATTCTTCCTGTGAATATAATAACATAACAAAATTACAAAAGATACACATATAAAGAAACGAAATATTAAAAAAAATTACTTGATATACCTTTGTCTTGCCCTCGACGCAATTTGCGATTTTCTCCCACCTATCTATCGATGTACTTTTAGGATATTTAGTGAGGGCTGCTTCTAACGCCCTTTGTTGTTCTTGACTCCAGTCACTATTGTTGACTGTATTAACTTCACCGCGAGTCTTAATCTTCTTTGGCTTTTCCTCCGCACCAACTTCCTCTATTGGTTCACCAGGCTTTAAGCCTTCGTCTTTTATCTAATATAACGAATATATCTCTCAACTTTCATGTCTCTCCACTAAAAAGAATAAAGTTTAATATAATAGTAGTAACCTTTTTGGCCATGTGTGTAACTTCTGCAACAGTGCGATTCATAACGCTCGCGATTTTCTCCCATCGTTCTGGAGTCCCGCCAGGATACTTCTTTACATACTTTATTAATTCTAATATGTCGTTATCAGTCCACAATCCGCCAGATAACGTTTGCTTTTCATGGACGTGATTTGTGTAATCGCAGTCTTCTTTTTTTGTAGTTTCTTTAAAATTGCTACTACTCCTTTCTTGCGGAGTGAAACCGGACCTGCGTTTCCTGAGTCCGCGTGAAGGTACTTCAGGTTCAGGTTGCTCATTTTCTTGCGCTCTAGCATATTTGATTTCATGAGTGATAGCAGAAATGATAATATAATATACAAATAAACATACATATTATACACATGTATATACACACACGCGCAAGAAATAGTTTATACTTACAATGCCTCTTCTTCTTCCTGTCTTATTCTCTCTTTCCTTTCTTTTAAGATCTGTACGATAAATCGCACAGTAGACGGTATAGCTATTATCGAACCTATTATCCATCTTGGTAACTGAAATGGAAGAGTGTTCCACATGGTTGGTGTGGGAATCTTTTCCAAGAAATCAGCCAAATCTGGAACATCCATTTTGCTCTTCTTACTTTTCTTTTGCAACTTTTGAAGTTTGCTACCTAAAACTTGCACCTGTAATTGTGATACAAACACTAATTTTTTATGCTTAAAAAAATATGAAGAGCAGGAAAATTACATATGTAAAAACGTAATAAAATTTACACAAGTCTGTCGTTTTTCGTAGTAAGCAGCCCATGCTACAATATATTGCCCTATTGTGATTACTACAAACAGAAGACCACTTATTTCTAGTAATCCCAATTTCCGCGCATGACGGTAATAATATACAGCTGATCGCCAATTTGGTAGACCATTGACAAGAACATTATCATACTTTTGTCGCTTTCCAGGATCTTTTAAAATATCGTAAACGGCAACTAACTGAAAGTAAATTACAAAGTAGCAGCAAAATTCTATCTCAAGAATCTTTCAGAGTTTGACTTCTCTGTGTATAAAATACCTTTCGAAATTGTTGTTCAGCATCTGCTGCAGAATTTTTATCTGGATGCAATTGCAATGACAATCGTCTAAAAGCTTTCTTGATCTCTGATGCGTTCACGGTCTGAAAAATAAATTATATATCTATGTATTTGTCACATACACACGCATACGTATATTCGAGTATACTTTTAAAATACATACGTGTGCATGAAAGTTACCTGTGTAACGCCCAACACATCGTAGAAATTTTGATTGACTTCTTCGACCACGTCGAACACTTCCAAGTCATCATCATCCCATGCGTACGAAAATCCAACCACGTTCAAAAAATAGAGAATTCCGAAAAGGATCAATGATATATTCATTTTTGTCCACTGCATATAGACATAGCTATGATCACTAATGTTTGTATTGACTATTTTGAATGCAAAATTCCAATTTCACTAAGACATAATACGTAATTTTTCAACAAATTTATATCACAACTCAGCAGCGCGTCTAAAAATTAGGTTAGCGATCTCTTTTTTGACGTAGATGCCACATTGGTCAAGGTGACAAATCGACCAAGGCGATTGGACCATTGTGTATCGCGTCTTATGACAGAAAACCTCGACGGGTCAGAACGTTCCCGTTAGACAACGTCTTTGATTAGTTAAGAAATTTGCGTAACAGAGTAAGACGAAGTTTTCTGAGTGAGACTTGCAAAATTGAAAACCCACACATGTAGAACAGTAAAAAACTGACGATATAAATAAACTTCACGTGGCTTACAAGGGTCTCTTTTCCAATCACATGCGTAGCTGTGTGAAGAACTGCTCTGTAGCGTCGAGGGTTGTTTTATTACACAGCCAATTACCTGTAATGTAAATACTGGCTTTACATGTCAATCTAGTCTAACCGTAAGATTTTAAACCTAACATTAACATATCTTAATACTGACACATGAGTTTCCGTTATACATTCTTGATATACGATACATCATTGTGTTGAGTTCTTACAAATTACACAGCAATTTGTACCAGTGGTGAACTGATATCAACCAGTATCGATATCTTGGTGTGAGCAAATCTCCGTTTAGGATTGATAAGACTGTTCAAATC
Source organism: Pseudomyrmex flavicornis (assembly GCA_014825475.1). Classification (NCBI taxonomy): domain Eukaryota; kingdom Metazoa; phylum Arthropoda; class Insecta; order Hymenoptera; family Formicidae; genus Pseudomyrmex; species Pseudomyrmex flavicornis. Next base: position 7,439 of record QVNW01001401.1, on the reverse strand, counting down.
GCCGAAGTCATCATGGATTTATTGGGATCTATCTTGAAATCTATGGACAAACCGCCTACAATCAGCGACAAGCAGAAAGCTCTCAGGAAAAGTTAGTTGAGTTTTAACCTAAAAATGCTCAGTTTAAGAAAAAAAAAAAAACAGTTTCGTCGAAAGATTTCTTTGGTTCATATTCACTCATTTCGATTACACAGAACAACAAGAAGAATATGAGAAACGAAAAAGGGCCGAGGCGGAAAAATTGAAGAGCTTTCGAGAGCAGGTTGAGCTTTATAATTCTTTTTTTTTTGGTTTTTTTTTATTTTTTTTATTTCTCAGCTAATCAATTTGTTAAACATATTATTTTGCGAGTAGATCGAAGACACGATTAATAAGTTCCTACAAGATGATGGTGCAAAGGAATACAAATTTCCTGTGATGAACCACATACACAGGAGCATTGTGTGAGTAAAGTGTTGCTTTATGATTGAAAAAACATACATATATTTTACTGAAACACTCTATATGATACAATAACTGTTTGGGCTTTAGTCATGATGTAGCGGAAGTAGCAAATGTTTTGGCATATTCTTTTGGTGAAGAAGATGTTGACCGGCACATTGTGCTCTTTAAAAGAGAGCATGCACCTTCTGAAGACCAATTAAACACACTGCGCAAAGGCGAAGAATGGAATGAGGAAGTTGCAGAAAAACTAAAAGAGGAAAGAGAGAGAAAAGCAAAGGAGGAGGCAGAGTATCAAAAATCTAGGAAACGAAAAGAGGATTTTGTGCCTAACAGCTTTTATAAAGATAAGTATCAACATTTAATTGGCAAGGAAGCTGCCTTGGAAGCTGCCAGGAAAACAGAAGCTAACAGCAATTACGGATTTGGTAGGTACTTTAAATTGTAAGAATTTGGAAAAAAGGAAAGGTTTTTGTATATATATTTGCTGTGAGAATGTTATTGTTGTCTTTATAGTTCCCAGTGAAAATAAGAAGGACCAAAGAAGTATAGAACAAACACTGGCTGATATACGTGCTAAGAAGAGGAAACTGGAAATGAATAAAGAAAGTGACAGTTGCGGCGACAGTACAAAATAGTGCTATTGTATAAATAATCATCATAGGCATACATAAATTATCTATGTCCAATTAAGTGTAAATAATATATTAGATATTTTACATATTACTGTGTGCATTCTATATATATATATATATATATATATGCACCATCTATTAAGGAAGTCACCTGATATTCTAGTTTATCAGATCTTCGAATTTATTTATTTGTTCCTACGAAGTATTGGTAAATTTTACTTGATGGTATTAATTACCTGCCTGAGCGCACCTTGAATGTGCTATACAAACTGCTCTTATTCATTTTGTTACGATACATGTATTTACTCTACACCAAAGCCTCTCATATGTACAATATAATACATACTCTCGCATATGCACATACGTAAGCGCTTGTTCTTGTAACAGTGTTTTTCTTGCCCGTAAATTGAGCCATGTAACATCTTTATTCCCGTTAAAGATACTCTGTGGTCGAGTATTTAGTAATTGAAGTTCTGGGGGCCGGTTTTGGCTTCGTAGGCGACGGAGACTCAAAAACAATCTGTTCTTTCAGAGTGAGCAATTTTGTGAACTTTTGATTTGTCGCGGACTTATATAATTCCATACCTCGAGCAATAACAACATCTCGCACGTAAGCTGCGTTATTTTGCACTAATTTTCGCTGAAAAAAAAATATGCTTTGTTCACGTTCATTATAAAATCAAATTATTATTTTAACTTGTTAAGAGTCGCAATAGTTTTTTTTCCGAAGTAAATGACGGAGTTGCGTGCACAATAAATAAATTATCGTTTGTTACCTCTTGTTTCAGCTTCGGATCTGTAAGCGAGATGATCAGATATTGAACTTCGATCCGCATCACAGATACAAGCACTTTATCTATTACAGACATAAGTTCCGGTGTGACTATGCTAAGGCAGTCTTCCAGCAGTCTGACATACATTTTGGAAAAAGTCAACGTATTGTACGTCAGTTGCACCCAACAATCGTTTGTCACGTATGACGAAGGTACATGAACACCAAAGTCATCAAGCTCCGACAATAACTTCTCAAGATTCTGACTAGTTTCCAGATTAGTCGGCCGCCAAGTATCCTCTGCTATATGACGTTTCGCCAAAGTGATACATTTTTCTCCAGCGTTTTCGATAGTCTTAGATAATGCGGATCTGAGTTGACCATCTAACTGATAACGTATATCCATGCCAAGTTGGGTTAACTGGAAACGAAAATTTATTATCTTACGTTGTGTGAAACATATATGTATATCAGAAAGTTCAAGAGAAAATGTGAGAAAATTGTCGCGCTAAGTATATATGCACCTGGCTGCAATGACTCCGAACAGCAACAATGCACTCTACCACTGTACTTAGCGGAAGTTCCGGTTCAAAGAGACACTTAAGTAAGCGCGATGTTAAGTCTTTTACCTCGTAACTGCACCATACAATTAAACCTTAAAATAATGACGAGTCAGATCAGATTACAAATTAATCAGCAGCCGTGTAATATTTGTGGTTCTTCTCAATGTTAGAGATTACCAGAAGTGCAGTTCGTAGATTGTGGAAAGATCTTCAGAAATTCCTTCATTATCTCCGTTATATTGCTGAAGGTGATCGCGCTGAGTTGCTTTACGTAAACTTCCTCGGTCGTGCCTTCTTCTTTAATTCTATTCAATCGTGCTTTTAGCACGGCGCTGCACAATCGCAGATACAAGTAGCACGCTTGCGTGCTTCTGTTTAATTGTATCAAAAGTTTGACTGCGCGTCGCGGTCTTCTCAAACCGCCTCCCAATAGCGACTTCGCTTCTACACTTACTTCCAATTCTTTAGTCAGAACATTGATCAGAGATCGACTTCTCTCGTTTACCTTCGTCTGAATATCCGTCAACAACGGCGTCGGGGTAGCATCCTTCAAATAGATTTTTGCTTTTTCCAATAAACTATAAGCCTCCTCGAAATGACGCTGCGCTATACAAGAATCTAGATCCTCGGCTACTTCTAATACCCATTCTGGAGGCGGTTCATGATATTCCGAATCATCATCGTCATCCATCCCTGAAATGGCAATCATTTTGAATTATAATTATAAAAAGACTAGTTGAATAAACTTCAAGAAAGAGAGAAAAAATAAGCAACATGAATTAAATAATCATACAATAGGTTTGACTATGTTTAAGACAAAAATATTTGAAAAAAAGAAATTGAAAGAATATTTGATTTCAAATATATGTATATAAATGTTTGTGCGTGTACAACACACCCAAAAATATTTTTTATCCTTAAATCTTACCCAACGTGTTTGAATCCAGTGACATCGAACGAGAAGGTTCCACTTTATCCTCTTTTAGATGTTTATTATTCTCTTGTGCGTTATTAACAGAATTTTCTTCCGCTAGTTTTGCTCTTTTAGCTTGCTCACATTTATCTAACCATTCTTTCTGCAAAATAAATAGATTAAAATAATTTTTCTTCATGTATCATGTAGCAATTGTTTTTGAACACACTAACTTTACTTGTCGCTGTGGTGCACTGGAACACTCTCGTGTCGGAAAACGCTAATAATTTGAATGCCAGTTTCACTGTACCATGATCTCTTACATTAACTATTGCTAAGCTCTCTAAATTATAAACTGCTTGCATTTTGTATCTAGGTGGGCCACGTCTACCCCCATTAGCTAGCCAAGATGCAATCATCAAAATATCATTAAACAAGTATGCATGAATTCTCTTTAATGGCGTCCCATCAATTGAATCCAATTCCAGCAGAGAACCTTCATGCAAACACACACGTCCTGGCACTTCAGCCAAACTCTGCAAGAGAAAAAATATCAATTTTTTATATACTTCTACATGCAACTTAATTGATTACAAATTATCAAATGTAATATGACTGACCAGAGCACCTTCTACATTTTCAATCAGTTCAATAAGCTTCTGCTTTTGTTCCTCTTCTTTGGATATAGAATTAGCAGAGTTCTCTTGTTGTGACTCAGATAAATCCTCAAATACAACACCCGCAGTTCTGGTGGATCCTAATGTGCTTAACAAGGCACGTTGCTCACTCAAGAGTTGTGACAATTGATACATCTCACTTTCTAAGTGTGAAATCTCCTTGGCAGTCTCAATAAATTGCATGTAGTTTTGATAAACATTTCGTTTTAATTGAGCAGACGTGTTGTTTGCTAGTTCTTGTATTTTTGCGCGCTGTTGCCTCAAGTCGTCCGCACCGACGCATTGCGCACTGAGTTCCTTCACAACTGCAAGTTTGAAAAATTATAAGATAAAATAAATTAAATTTATAAAATATTTATTAACGCGCCGCGCGTATATATGTTGTACTAAATAATTCAAAACAATATCTTATAACAAGTATCTCATTATCGAAAACAAAACACCAATCACTTCTGTTAGTGAAGATAAAGACAACTGTAAGAATAAATTTTTTAACGGAAAAATAATGGTGGTAATACTCACATTTTTCTGGGTTGAAATCTTCAGCCGCAAAAACTTTTGCCAAATTATTATCAGCCATTGTAGATCGATCTTTTTTTTATATTGTCAAATAAATCGACATAATTATAGTTTACACCTCCACCCTCTGACTTAACCTCACTCGATGAGGTCTCCGATATGTATCTCGTAAATCGCTCAAAACGAAACGCTCGATAACATCACAAAGCTCTTTGTAAAACGTTCTCGATGTGTGTGTATTGTTGTATATCAGTTGATAATTGAAGAAATTTATCCGTAGCTGATCACATTTGTATTTTTTCTGAGATACCGATTGACGATACTACATCGTTGTACAATTACCGTACATGGAATCGAATCGTCTTCTACGCACGTCAGATGGTGCTGTTACTATCACACATGTGCTACAATTGTTATTTTAAATACTAAAAAGTGTAAAATATTCACTTCTAATGTGTAAAATTAGTGTTTATTTATATCTGAGCAAGAACTCCGTCGCAAAATCTATCTCTGCTAAGTGAATTTCACATGAAATCGAACTTTAGTAGCTTATCTTTTAAATTCGGAGAAGGAATGTCAGCTGGGAGTGTGGCGGCTCCTGTAATCCGGCTACTCGGAGGCTGGTTATGTTGGAGGGTCTGAGGTCGGGGGTTCCTGCTGGTGCGGGGTTCGCGTTGACTGGGTGTCCGCACTAAGCTCGCCATCAATATGGTCACCCTTGAGGAGTCTCGGGTGACCAGGTTAGCTAAGGAGAGGCGAACCGGGCCAGAGGGGAAACCCAGCAGCCAAAAGTCTCCGTGGCGGGCAGTAGTGGGATCGCGCCCGGGAGTGGGACCGCATTGGCAGCCTGGTCAATATGATCCGACACATAACTTTTGCACTTTTTTTTTTCATTTTTCCATAATTCTACAATGTTTCTTTAATGTTTCCAGAAGAAAGTTTATTTTTTTAACGCACTTTTTCATGCATTTTTATTGTTCACAAGTATACACACACACACACACACACAGTCAGACATATGTGTGTTATACGCACTACAAATGTCAAAACTATTTCGATTTTTTTTTCGTTTTTTAGCAGTCAAATCACAAATATTGTATTTAAAAAAAAAAGTACTTAAAAAAGCATTAATATCTATATATTCTTTTTTATATACGTATATTCTATATATATAAAAGATTCTTCAAACGACACTGTTCAGACTTGTTACATAGTTAAGTCAGGAGTAAAAGAATCATTCAATTAAAAAAATGAATTATTAGAAAAAATTGATATATGGAATATCTCCAGAGAAAAAGCAAAAACACATTTTACTCAAAACTTATTTATTTTTTAAAGTTCTCTACTTGCTTGATAAAAAGAAGAGAAACTGGAAGAAATAAAATCAATCACAACTTTTCTGACAATGAATATATTCATGGAAAAATCTCTTATCCGTTATAACGTTATTGTTTTACAATAATAATATTATCAATAAAGATTCATTTATTTCTGTGCCTAAGAAATAATATATCAAGTGTACAATATAAAACTTCAGGTGGAAAAGCTTTTTATAATACAATAAGCTTTATCGCCAAAGTATATGTTTTATTTATTTTTTTTTTTCGTACTTAGAATAACAATTTACGATTTTAACTTTTCCTTCTTCGCTTGCTCTGCCAATGCTTCTAGCCGATCATGTTCCGCGATCAAAGCATTCACCTCGTTCGCAGGTAATATTTTCATTATTGTTTTATCATCTTTTCGTGTCAATGTTGCCATTTCCACTGTAAGTAAAAAAATATGTATATAGTCACTATATATATATACTCGTTAATATATACTCGTTAATATACTGTTACAAAAGATTGTTTATTTAAGGTACATTACCTTTTTCAGCAGATAACTTATTCATATCTAATGTTTTAGAGAGCACTTTTATAGCAAGCGCCATTGCATCTTTCAAAGTGGTTTCTCCTTCCTTGTATTCTTGCTTCAAGGACGATACTGCTGCTGCAGAATTATTCCCAATACATGTTGCTTTCCAACCACCATAGTTTCCGCTAGGGTCTGATTGATACAACTGATAGCCATAGTGTTTGTCCCATCCCATATATAAAACAGACACACCAAAAGGTCTCTTTCCACCAAATTGGGTATATGCTTGTTTAAGATCGCATAACCATGAGACAAGCTGCTCACAAGGTATGGGTTCCCCATATTGAAGAAAATATCTTTGAGCAATGACACGTAATTCATTTGTTAAAACATTGGCATCTGAAGTAATGCCAGCCACAGAACAAACTATGTCGTCATTCAATTTATAAATCTTTTCAGAGAAGAATACTTCATCTAGAAGCTTGTTGGTATTTCGTCTTTCAGCTGCTAATAGAATGCCATCATTTGCTAATATACCTAAGCAGGTACCCGCATGACTTATAGCTTCCATAGCATATTCAACTTGATAAAGTCTTCCTTCTGGTGAAAAAATTGTGGTGCGTGTATCATATCTACGAGCCTGTAAAATAATAAATACATAATATATAACAGGAATATCAAGAAAGAGAAAAACACATATGTATTCTTAGTAACAAAAAATTACTGCAATCACAAAAACTTTTTAAATACCAGAATTATGAATCAAATATATATTACTATAAATATAAATATATATTAATTTTTTTATTGATTTGTAAACTATGAATAACAATAATGAAGTTATCAATATTTTAAAATTATGATTAATATTACAATTTTGTGATGACAGTGCATTTCCTACATAACCTATGAACATCGAATATCGAAGTATGAATATTTTCAAAATTAATTGTATGTAATATCAATTTTATTGCGAAAATTCTCAACTTACCATTTTATAGAAGTTTAGGCTGTTGAAATAATTATCACGTATGTAGTATCAGAATCTTTCAGTATTCACTA
>QVNW01001400.1:0-42665 GCA_014825475.1 Pseudomyrmex flavicornis | reverse complement strand
AATGAGTGCACTCCGCGAGAAATTGCTGTACCTTGTTCCCGCGGAACAACGTTTTCGTTAGTATTCGCGCGTATATGACTACGATGAGAAAGAGAGAGAGAGAGAGAGAGAGAGAGAGAGAGAGAGCTGTAAAAACGTGGATCTTCTTTAATCAACGCATAATTATTGCATAATGAAGAAACTTTCAAAGAATGCGCTTCTTCGCGCGCGTTACAGAAGAATCCATAAATTTTAACCGCGCGCGCTGAAAGTTCTGAGGTTCGAAAATTTACGGAATACAGAAGAAAAGAAAATGCGAACGTTTCCCGTTGCTAAGTTGCCAACTTGTTACGTGCGAGCATAATTTTTATTTAAATTGAGAACTCAATTGCGGCAGAAGCCATTTTTAACTTTCGTTCGCGCAAACGTCGCCAAATCTGGCCACAAGACTCTTTACAAACACACATACTTTCTAAATTCTTGCGACATGATAGTCTCAAGAAAAAGTTTCAAGATCTTTCGAAGATTGTACGTACACTCATGAAATACGTATTCTACAGGTGGCGGTATATATCTCAAAAGAATGACGGTAGTTTCTTTTCTCTTCAGTTACTTCATCGCAAGTGTGTGAGAACTTATTGCGACATTTACCTCATTCAAAGCTTTCAATATATATTCGTCAAAATAAACATCGCTTTCTAGATTCGAGTAATATATCTCTCTCTCTCTCTCTCTCTCTCTCTCTCTCTTTCTCTCGAATAACACTACTCTGTTATTGGAAACCATTTCAGCAAAATCATACGCAAATATGTATACGTATTCCCATAATAAATAGAATAGAATCAACATTTGAAAACAGAACGTATTTTTGATCGTCACGTAAGCTCGATTAGATTCTCAGGAGTCTTTATAGTCTTAAGCTCCAAATTCAATTTTCCGGAATAGACATAGCCGATAGGCTTGTCAAGATAACGGGCGGGTTCTCGTTCGTTTTACGATACCGCGATTTGTCACAGAGCGCGCACGCATAGCCGCTGTTTCACCGCTCTAGCCAGGTAATAACGTGATTTTTCACCGGTCGCGGCCTGACGTTATACTTTCGCGTACGATCTATGCTATCTGAGCGATCGCGTCATTTGGTCATTACGACGTTTCTCGTGAACAATATCGTATCGATTTTGAGTAAATAGCACACGCACGTTTTATATCGAGAAAGAAAAAGAGAGAGAATGGCTTCCCGAATGCTAAGTGTCGTGCTAGGTTGCCTCGAAGGCAACTTCAATCGGTTTAAATAAATATAAAGAGTAAATAAATAGATGTAAACAAAAAAAATGTAAACAAAAATTGATTGATAGTAAAATATAAGAAAAAAACCAAATATAAAAAAATTATTACGTATACGCATATATTATAAGAGTAGTATTTTAAAAAACGGGAACTTTTTTTATATAGCTCTGTGTGTTAGTTTAATTATATTTTAGTAATTTAATTATTAACGCAATAATAATTTAATTTGTTAATAGGTTTACTTTATTATAATTATTATGATTATTTTTGCGTTAATAGTTCAATTGTTTGTCCATAATTTTGTTAATAATTCTTTACACAGAACACGCACTTTCTCTTCTGTCAATGTGTAAATTTTACTTGTCATTTAGAAACTCTAATTTCATAATTTGTGTGAAATATACATACGTCACTTGTCTGTATCGTGATAAAACTCATTCCGACTGCAAAAGCTTTGTTAGTTGCCTCAGTTAGTTAAGCATGGTTAGAGGTTACAAATGAAATTTTCATCCAACCAGATAGTTGCTTCTCATCCGTTCATGTTATGGCATCGTTCTCGTTATCGAGGATATTAAAGTTACGTCGATGCATGTTGAGAATAACTAAGAGATCGTCGACACGATACCATCAGATATAGTGTCTCCTACTAACTCTATATTTGTAACAAATGTAGAGTTAATAATATTTTTTTAACGATAAAATACAATAAGATTTAAAATCGAACGTTAAATCTAATAAGAATCTTAATTATGTGTACGAACTGACAAAACATCACGGGAGATTAGAAAAAAACCAATAAAGCTCACTAATTTGATTGATTGATTTTAATTTATTTTATCGGGAAGCTAAAAGTTATTTTTTATTTATTTATTTTTTTAAATTAAGATACAGTGTTCGCAAAACAATTCTTCGTATCTGTATTGTACAATCAATAGTAATTTCAATTGTCACTCTTCCCACCCCTTTTCCTAACGGAATGAATTCGGCGGGACTTCGTTATAACAGTTTCAAGCGCGGAAGTTTTGGAGAGTTCGTCGCCGGTCAATCGCGCGCGCACCTCTTCCCCGATGGATTCTCCCGGGAAAATAGAGCACGGTGATGCATCGACTTTCGAAGAAAGCTCGCCCCATTCCGCTTTCCCACCTGCGTGGAAAGTAAGAGGTGTCGCACTTAATAAAGTGCGAGTTAGACGCGGCGGCGCGCTGCTACAAGGAGAGCAACGTCGAGAGGACGGTCGCCAATAAGTTTCCGGCCGGTCGTTTATTTGCGTTCGTTTTCCACCTCCGAGAGAGAGAAGCGGTACTAACTTCGATCCCTCACTCCGTCTCTCTTTCTCACACTCCGCCTGTTTTTCTCTTTCTCGGCCGCTCGCGTGTGCCTCGAGTTTCACAATGTAATCTATGGGGCGTGGCGAAATAGTTTTCGATTTCTCGGCCTTAGAACGACGGAATTTACGGCGCTCGACGTTTTAACTTCCAGTTTCTTCCCGCTGACGCCCAGTCCGCGTCGTTCACCCCTATCACCTCCTGCCTCCCCCCTCCCTCCTAGAATACGGGCTTGGCTGAATATACAGAAGGGGGAGGGAACGCGAGAGGGTTGGGTGTCCCGGCTTATCCTCTTTGGCGAGGAAAAAGAGAACAACTAGGGCACATGTGTGTATGTACATATGTACACATACATCCGTGTACGGCAGAGTTAAGCCGCCAACGTCTGCCATAATTTCAAATTGTATCGAGGCGATTTAACCGATCCCCCGTAATTCTAGGATAATGTACTGCGTATATTCATATCCTCTTATTGATTTTCTTATGCTGCCTTAACGTCTTATACGCGTTGTCTGTGTGTTCCTTTTTTTGCGTGAACAATATTCCTCGACTATAATACACCGAGCCGGGCTTGTGTATTGGGTTTTGTCTTTTGTGGCATGATTGATAGTTGTAAGTTACGAAATGTTCAATGGATATATATTTGTGAAGGAACTTGATGTTCAATGCTTTCAATTGCATACACATTATTTCTACAAATCATTAAATTAATATAAATTCAATGTTTATGTAAATAAATATGTAAAACAACGCAATACAGAATTTATATTTAATTGTTACATTACGTGTAATAAATGTCTGACTATTAATTTAACTTTTAATATTTTAAGCTAACGTGACTGTAAATAATAAATAATAATAATAATTGTAAATAATTTGCACAATCTGTGTGCCGTTGTTTTTGTGTATACGTGTTGACAGTTTTTTTTATATGTAAAATATCACACACGTCATTTATATGCAGAACTTTGCGAGAAAACTTTATCGTTTTGTAGAAAATTCGAAAGGATATGTGAATGCCAAAATATTTCGGGTCCAATGACAAGACATGAAATAGTTTCGTTTCGAAGTTTTCAGAGCAGAAACTTACTAAAATTTTGCTGAATTCGAGACACAGTAGTAGATCGTAGTTTGAATCTGATCTTTTGAAATATATAGATAGGAGAGATATCCTTTGTCCAGGCGGAATACTACGCGAAACTCTATTTCCTCATAAGTTATGTATCGCGGTGAATGATACATAGCATGTATCGATGTATAAAACGAATTGCTTTTCGAGATCCCGAAATAGACACGGGATCAAAACTGACTTTGAATTCTGAAAATCAACACGTCGTGCGGTTTTACAAAACTACATGTAAATAATTATACGCGGATTGCGAGAGAGAATAAAAAAAATAACAGATTAAACGCAAATTATATAAAATTTACTTTATGATAACAAGTTCAGAAAATTATTACGTTTTTTTTTATTCTTTCATGTTCTCTGTACTTCTATAATTTACGTTGGTTTTAACAACGTACTAATTATTTACTTTTATTTTTCGTGCCAATTATCAACTTTTATTTTTCGTTTATCGTACTACACGTTGTTTGTAATTAATTTTTGCATATAATTAATATAATACAAAGTTTAATGAGAGAGAGAAAGAGACAGTAACATTTATTTGTTTGTTTTATTGCTTAATATTACGAATTGGCACGAAAATTTCTAATATTTTTATACATAAATGATTTTTGACGTATTTTTAAACACACGTAATTTGATTAATATGTTATGTATACATATGCATTGTTGATTCTTTAATTCAATTTGATGGAAAGATTAAAATTGCAGGTCAAATATATACCATGAAATATTATTACAGATTATGTCTCTCTCTCTTACTGTTTATTTATCTATCTTTTAAATATTAAAGAATAATTTCTTACTTACTATTAAAGAATAGTTTCTCTACTTTCAAATTGTCTATATAAAGTATAAAATCTTTATCTTACAGAAAAATACTACTTTTATATTTTCTCCTGTACAGACGTATTGTACTACTTCTGTTTATTATTCTTTATTTCCTTACTATTTCAAAATTAAGACGCAATATTCTTATATTTTGAATATAATTCACGGCGACTTATTGGCACAGCGGCAATAAAACAATATGAACAGAACAGCAATATTACATCGCTTGCGACGATGAGAACGTCCATTTACGTGAAACAGAATCGTTTGTAAGCGCACGCTGAAGCACAACGATGCTGCGTTAGATTTATGAACGATCAAAATCCGGTATAGCACGTATAAAGTCTGTAAGCTCGTAAATTTTAATGCAATTATCTGGATACAGGGTTTTCCACGAAAAGTGTATGGTAAGATGTATCAGATAACCGAGTTTGCTTGCGAAAAGTTATTTTGTACAAAACTTGAAAGTATAATATACCGACTGATCAAAAGTAAATCACATCGTCAAATCGAACTTTGTTTACCTATGTAAGTAATATTTTTTGATAAAAGATTTAGGTGTTTCAGAAAAAAAAAACATAAAGAAAGTCTTGTTAAACAATTCTTAATTAAAATTTTTACTAAAATATTTGTAATAAATTTGTATAATCTAAAAAAATAACGTTAAATTGTATTTCAAAGAAAACTAATTGTGATTTTTCCAAATTTTTGTTCCTTTATTCGATACATTCACGAAACAAAGATATGTATTCTTAGCAATATATATCTTCTATATATATATATATATATATATATATATATATCTCCTTTCTACCCTTCTGTAGCTACAGGTTTAAGAAGACATCGAGACAACTGGCGCGACGCAAGGGATTCACAAACAGATACTTTCACTCTAACGGGCAAGTCGAATGACTATGAATATAATTGAAGCGTCGAGATTGGTCGTTTTAGGGTAACAAATCTTACGACGGCGAAATCGTTGGCAACGACACATACACACACACATTGCCAGCAGTAGACAGACATGTAAAAGTCCTTCCTGGATATCCTAGACAGGAGCGACCGGTAGGATAACGTTTGGCAACGCGCCCGTGTTTGTTGACTTGAAATTTAGCGGCCGGCGATTGTTTTGGCTACGTGCCATTATCTGCGAGTCGATTCGCGCGGACACGACGACGGGAGGAAGAACGAGAGTGACAAGAGAGAGGAAAGAGAGAGATGACTAGCCAGAACGGGGGTGGAGTCCGCCCTTCGTGTCTCTGCAGGACGGGAAGGACGTTAAATAGCATTACCATCCGGCACGGTGACGTTATTCATTTGCATTATTATTTCTCGCACGAGCGACTCTGAGATCCTGCTTCCCGTGTCAGTGACGCACAACCCTCCGCAGAACTTGCGGCAACGTTCTCGCACTCCCCAGCTATATAATCACGCAAAATATCCTATCTCGAATTAAATTTAATAGAGATATTTAATCGTTTTATGCGGTGTAACTGTAAAATACATAAATTAAAATTTATATCAAGTTAAAATATATCAAAATACGTCAATATGACTAATTTATTTTCGAAAATTGTTGAAATCAAAAACATAAGATAAATTACACACTTTTCAAAAATTTGATTTTACACATAAAGATAAAAAAATTCAACATTTTTGAACATATATTCGAACAGATGAAACAGATTTAAGGATTGCTCGAAAGTTTCACGTCACTGCTTTATATTCAACCCCATCTTTTCGCCAGTTTTATCGTCTCGCATTGACGATCTTCAGAGTAAGTACTCACGTTCTCGAACTTAACACATTGCGACAGAAATGAATTCGCGGCTCCGAAATGTTTCGCTCTCCGCGTATGCGATTTTTCTCGAGTATTTGTTACTCCATCTGTGATATAATGTGCACATAATAAATAAAAACTAGTCTTGAACTATATGGTCTAAACTAAAAAGTCTCGCACACATATCGGTAGAATAATTACGATGATTTTCTCGACGGTTCTTTTGAGACTTATTTTTCGAACCAAATTCAAATGATAAAGTTTCAGATTATTTTTGCTGAGCAGCTCGTGATCTCCGATGTGACCGGTGACCGCATATGTGGCGCTTAAAACAGATAAAATGTAAATGCAACGCCGATTCGCTTCCCCCTTTTAGAGAAGATACGATTTCGCACGTGCCGTTCTATATATATAAATACGTTTTTACTGCGATCATTACGCTCCCCTTTCTCATCTTTTTTTATCCCGGGGAGAGTTTATCGGATCTCTCTGAATATTGACGGAATTTTTCCACGTTCCGAGCGCGGATATTGCGCGATAGCGTATATGCAGCGCGCGCAGCGCGATAATGTTCACGTATCAATACAATATAGCAGAATAGATAGACCTCGTCACGCTCTCCCTCGTTTTCGCTTTAGCCACGATATAGCGACGTAAATATTAAAGATAGCAAAACCGCGCCGTCTGTCAAGATTAGACGCTGCATACGCCCCCTCGGCGATGCTGAATATAACGCCGCAAAAAGGGGGACAAGCTTGGAAAAAGAGGCGGACGAGATCCTACAAATTACTTCTCGCGTCGAGATCGGCGGGGTAGAATGGGCCAGGCTCGTTCGGTCTGATTTCACCCCTGTCTGCGCCACGGGAAGCGCATTTTTTTGTCTACCGCTCGTTGATCTCCCTTTCCCGGAATAGCGCGTCATCCCCCCCGAGACGCTGCTGCGGGGCGCGACAAAGGAGTCCGTTTGACGCGCCGCGACAGAGTCGCTTCCCTTTTACGAAGAATTCCTTCCAGCGACTTCAAGTACTCTCGTCGTATGTCGCGTTCCAACTGCTAATTTTATATTCACCGTATAGAATCAAAGATTTTCTTTTTTTTTTTAAAGAAAGAAAATATATAATCAAGAATATTGTCTTTAGATTTTCCGAACGAAATATTTAACAAAATATTAATAAATTATTATCTCAGATGAATAGTTTCACTAACTTGCTCGAAGTATCTAACTTTAATCGCAGTTTAACTGATTTTATCTCGTCCTCTTTCTCTCTCTCTCTCTCGTTTCTTTCCATTACTATTTCTAAGTTAAAGATTCAAGTTGAAGTTAAGATCCGAGAGAGTAAAGTTACTCGACGTTAAAGTGAGAACCGTCTCATGAAATCTTACAGACGGGGGAAAATGTTAGATTAAAGACTATTAAATGTATAAAATGACTTGTTAAAATCCATAAGAAAGTGTGCGAATGCTTGCACACTCTGAATTAAATATTTTCCAAAGAGAAGACAATAGACGCGAAATAATTTTCGATAGTTTTTGCGATCAAGACGTTATATAAACAAAAAATTGTTATTTCCGTCAAGAGAGGCGACGCGAATTATGACGCCAGACGCGTAGAAAACGAAAAAGTCGACGCGCCGCGCCGCACTTCAAACTGCAGTCGCGTTGATGTACACGGTCGCGGCGCGAAGTTACGTCGAAGAAAATGTCGCTATCGGTTTTGCTCGGAATGACTCTGAAAGCTCTCTCAGCGGATTTCAGATTCGTCGTCTTTAGATTGCGGCGCAAAATCCATTACCGTCCTCATGAGATGGCGTCACGTACATCATATTCCTTTGAATTTCCATAAGTGCGGACACTTCTCGCCGCCGCAGCTCTTCGGACGAGATGCAAATGGCGCTGTGGGTACGTAAATGCAAATCTGCGAGTGCACAGCACGAACACACAACGGGAAGCATTGCGCGCTCACGAGACGCGCTACGTCATTTCGCTTCGTTCGCTGTCATTCCACGAGTGACTGATTTGTCAAACTTGCCGCGCTCATACGCCTGACGCGAGTTCGTCTTCGTGTGAAGTCGGAAATGGAAAACTATTTAATATTATCTCGATGAAACAAAAGTTGGCGCACGCAAGAGAGACGTGATTTCTATTTTACTTTTATTATATACGTGTTTTTCCTCTTTTATATATACACGCACATTATTAACTTGAAAAAAAAAAATCTTCTTTATTTATGACATATTATTTATACATTCTTCTTTTTACATCGGGAATTCTTGTTTCCGTTAATAACATAAAAAATTCTATGAAACAGCTCTAGGTCTTATTTTTAATTTAATTAAAACAGTCGACTCTTTTATGTCTCACATTTATAATATTATATACGTTACATAATTATTATGTGTTATTTACTTGTTATTTTTCTTGTATATATTTAATATAGAAGACATAAAAAAACGTACATGTAGATCAATAAAAAATCGTCGATTTCTTACGAATTTCGGCGAGGAATTGTGATTTTTCTTGTGTGAAAAAGAAAAAAAAAAGAAATGACGTTTTAAGCTCTGTTTCGACGGAATCGGAGTTTGCGGAGTTCGCTTGTAAGTCACTGCCAACAACGCCAGGCATACGAAACTACGAAGATGGTTATATATGACCGATGTGCCGAACCACGTTGGATCTAATCCAGCGTGCATGCTGAGGCATACATCAGTGACTGCTAATGTACCGGCGCTGCTTGCGCTCCGCAGTATGGGAACGCGGGCACGTATGTATGCGGTAATTCCGATAGCTCCACTTTGGAGGTATCTATGGCTTGTAAACGGATGAAACGGTCTGAGTTCTCCCTTTATGAGAGATCTTCGAGTTGCACGCAATAATGAAATATCTGAAGGGATCAAATATTTCTCGTATCAAATATTTCTCCGTAGTAGTTTCTACATTATGCGCATTTCACATTAAATTTGCAGCATTTACTCCGATGTCTTAATCTATTGTTAATTTTGTTTCAGATAATTCAATTGTCATTGACAGTCCAATGTCTGATCTGTCCGATAGAATTGAGCGCATCTAATGTAATTTCTAAATTAGACGTGGCCTGATCGATCGATCGCGCGCGCGTAACACATGAAAGCTCTCGCGCACCGAATCCGATTGTTTCTCTCTAAGAATAGTTTAACGGTTAGTGATATCGACATATAAATTGTAACATCTGGCATTGTGTATAGCGAGTGTACCTGTGCGTCGCGATTGTGTAAGAAGTGTTATTGTTCGCACTCTCTGGCGTAATAATGGACTCTGCGTTGTTTGCGTATATGGTCGGGAGACACGAAAATACGCGGGCTTACTAAGGCGAGCTCGTCGCACTTGCGCCTCTATCGCATCCTGAAATATTCACACTTTGCTTTCGTGTAAATCGCCTCGAGAAAGACAACGATTTTCTGCGCATCTCTCTCTCTCTCTCTTTCTCTCTTCCTCTTTCTCCTTCGCACAATTTTCTCGACAAGGTTTTCCGTATTATCCGAGCCGCTCGAGTTCGTGATTTGTGTAGTTAGTTAATGCACGTCGTTAATTTTGTTTGTTTAGTTCTTATATTTATTAACGTGTTCGCTGAACAAGCGCGCGAAAATTTGCTCACGTAAAATTGAATTTGATATTATATTCCCGAGGATCCGCGGAAGTGTAAGAATATGATCGCGTCGCTCGTTAACAGCAGTTCCGGCGTCGTTCCATTAACGATATACTTCCGCGTGCTACATTAGTTCCAATGATTTACGATACGCTCGCTCAAAGAGGGATCGATGCGGGCGCGCGCGCGTCACGTCTTGGGCAGCGCAACCTCGCAAACGAGGCGATTCTGTTGAGCCTGTGTGCCCGTTAGTTTGTCTCGTCGCGCGACATACTTGCAGTCAAAGTCGCTCATTACCGCACGCTTTGTCCTCTAGAGCGACGAGAAATCCACGGGAACTGCACTTATAGGTAAACCGAGGAAAGTTTCGGACGTTTCCTTGGTTTGCAAACGCGTCTTATCATCGTCGTGTTTGGCGCGGAATCTCTATTTTTTTTTTTTTTTTGCTGCGAGTTGTCGCGAACTTGACGATTTGTTATTGATGCGTAAAGTTTACACGGGCGAGTTTATACGCTCGTCACGAAGCGCAAATATACGTAACGTGGATTATATGTATGTACATAAGTAGTGATGCGCGCGTTAAAAATATATTTATAAAGTTTTAATTCTTGATTTAATTTATCAAAAGTTTATGGATTTTGTAAGAAAAGAATACAAAAAAAGTATATCTAACGATTGCAATACACACATAGAGAGAATGCTGTATATTGCGAAATATTAATTATTGCGATGTTAGATAGTTACGGTCAGCCGGGATTGCAAAACGCGCGAATGAGAAATATTTTCGGAAACGCAGTACGTGATAATCTTTCAGCGTCAATGGGAGTAATAAAAATGATGCCGGAACCGGAGATTTATCAGCACGCGAATTTAGCAGCGGAGATCACTCGCGTGGCTATTTGTTTTTTTTTCTTTTCTTTTTACCCGATAAGCTTGCTATCGCGTGACAAAACTTATTGGAAAAGTTTTCCGGCTCTTGTGAGAGAATTCCGGAGGCACGATCCGAGAGGATTTGCCGGTCGTTTACGGAGCAGCGACACGGCAAAACACTTGAAATGCACAATGTCTCGGTAATCTCGGTAAAGATGGAGCGTCGTAATGAAACGGTTTCATACGCATGCCGTTTCTAAAAAAAAAAAAAAAGTTTAAGCCGGCGTGAGATGCTTATTGGAAAAGTTACGCCGATAAAATCTCTTAATTCACTGAGATTTCTCATTGGCGAGTGTTAACTTAATAATCCCTTTTCTTTATCATGCTTTATAATGGATTAAAACATCGACTTTTCTGTCCATATTAGCAGTTAAAGAAATTAAATAACAAACCCGCGCGAGCGGGCAAAGTATAATCTTTATCTTAAGACACGTTTTATCGCGGTATCTTAATTATTTAAAAATTTTCTCTCGATACATTTAATTTCTCAAATTGTCAGTTGTTTTTTTTCTTTTTTTTTTATGGCTTCCCAGAAATTGCATCTTAAGTTATTATACAGTTTCGCAAACAGTCTTTTGTGAGGATTAGTCAGTTGTTACCTCTAAGTAGAAGGCCAGACAATCTCGGGATATTTCTCTTAATAAAATAGTCACGAATATTCCGCAGAATCTCCCCTCGTATTAAATTAAGAGACGCGCGGAGACCGAAAAGTAATTTATTATTACAGCTCATCAGCGTCGTTCTCTACTAAAACAAAATGTGCTTCGCGAACAAGACAGAAAAAGAATGAAAAGCAGAGTTAACGTCAATGTATACCAGCTGTTGCAATTCAGATAAGTGATTAAATCCATTGCTGGAGACAAGCGACGGATTTGTTTTAGACTCTCAGAGATCGAAAACGAACAAAAAACTAATTGTTATAGAAAGAAACTACCTATGACTATTTTTAAAATAATTTGATGACACTAAGAGTGGTGAAAGAGAGGTGAGGAGAAAGGGAGGATTAATGTGTTCGGGTCGGACTTGGCCGGAGGGAGCAGCGCAAACCGAACTTCAATCGGATTAACATACTAATGGCACTTGGGCCAATTGTAAAACTTTCATTTTATCCCGGCAACAACCCGAAAAAAAAAAGCTAACTCCTGCTACCTCTCCGCTTCTCGCATCTCGACAAAACACTTCGTTGCGGAGTTTTCGTACGCCAACATTTTCACGTCTGACCGAGGCGTGACGAGAACTGTATTTAATTCGTCTTTTCTGGCAGCCCCGTGAAATAAAGCGGTAACACGGCGTCAGGACGCATGTAGAATAGATTATGTGAAACATTTCCATCCTAGATACTAATTGATTCACGTAGAGCTAATTACACCCCATAATTAGGTACGCTATAACAACTGCGTGTGTCGGTCCGGCGACAAATTGCCTCTGAGTGATAAGAGCGCGCGTTTGTGATTTCTGCCTCTATTTCCGGCCACGAGATAAATAAATCACGTGGAGAGAAGAGAGATTCAACATACCTTTATTCTTCTTTTTTTTGCGAAAGGATTGAATACTTCATAAATAGAAAACAAGCCTTTCACGTTATTACGAGCTATCATATTCTTGCACGATCTATCGCCGTGCACAATGTGCACGTGCACCGTAGCGGCAAGCTAATGTTCTGTAGTAAACAGGCTTATACCCGCGCGATAAAAATGGCTTACGCGAAAAAAACCTCTATTCAGCGCACTTGCACACCGCGTCCTTTCTCCGTTTTTATTAAAGTGACTTCTCAGAAAGTCATTTGCGAGCGCTGTTCGGAGTAAATGGAACAATTCAAATTCATATTGTTATAACAAACTGGCGTTTAATGAATTTGACATACCCTTCCATGATTCACATTACTAAATAAATAATACGCTTGTGAAAAATTGCCAAGTTAACCGAGAAAATTTCCTTGCGCGTCGGTAGGTTGTTGTGAATCGCGCGGAAAACCGGCGTCGCGACTCCTTTATTAATTGTTTGCACTCGGTGCATTATCCATAACTAGCAGACGCCACCCTGCGTGACATCACCCTGAGGACTTGATTAAATCGGCTTTCACAAACCACCACACATCGCGGTCGGCCACACTGAAAATCCCGCCCACATATGCACACCATATCTACAAACACACGTTTGAGATTGCCATCAAGGTCGCTTTTTGATATGTGTATGTATCTTTAATAAATAATACACATGTATATTGTCGTAAAAATTATTACAACAATAGAAATCTTATCGCAAATTTTTACATTTTCTACGAACTATCTTCAAAATGTGCGTTTTGTATAATATTAAAAAAACTGTTGAAAAAACGCTACAAACTTTTTTTTTTAGCAATTTTATAGCAATTGTCTATTTATTTTTTTTTTGTCTATTTTTTTTTGGTCATATTTTTAGAACAAAAGGTAGAATGTTAAATTTAGCGTATTTGGAACCTAATGCTGGAGGATTTCTCAGATTCGCGTTCCAAAAAATAACAGTTTTATTGCGTCAATAGAAATTATACAATAAAATATGTTAATTTATCACAAAAGAAAATCCGGGAAGTCTTTATTTTTTTAAAACATCACCGTTGCACCGTTGACGCATGCAAATTTAAACAACAGGCTTATACCATTATTCATGCTTGAGAATCAGCGATAAATTCGCGCTATCTCACACACCGTAACATCCCTCTGACTTTTCTCTTTGATTTGAAAACAAACTCGTCGCGCAGAAATTCACTGCTGATTCACAGTTTGCGAAGAATTTCGCTCTCTGCTCGCGCAGTATATTTACAAATTTATGGCATGCGCTTTATTCTTTCCAAACTGGAAAAGAATAATCGTAAACGATTAAAAGAAGATCGCGCGTAATCGGGACGATTTCAAGCGCGTCGTTATCGTACAGCACAATGAGCGCCATCGAAATCCGCTCGATATTTCGGAGAATAATTTATCAACTTCCGGCAAAGCCGCCGGTGTTCGCATTTCCTGCCGTGCGCGCGATAAGGGGCAAAAATTATTCAAATCCCGAAAGGGATTTTGTCACATCCCTCTCTCTCTCTCTCGCAAGACGGCGAAGCGCTGTTACCGCGCGCGTAGATCCGCTTTGATTTGTTATTGATGCCGAAACGATCGTCGACCGCGCCGCGTCGTCGTCGTCGTCGTCGTCGTCGCCGCCGCCATCGTCGTTTCTACCACTGCTCTTCCTTGGTCGGAACAGAGCGAGTGCATGGTTTACAACATGATTTATTTAATCCGCATTAACGAGCGGATTATTAATCACGCTGGCACGACGCCACTGTCAACGTTAGGTATGTTTTCCTGCCGACGGAGTGCGACGTGTAAATCCTCTCAACTTTCGGCGCGGGCGCGGCGCCGAAACGAGACTGGGGAAACAATGGAAATGCATGAGCGATTTTTCGCGGTAACGCGGCCGTGCAGAATTTGTGACACACTAAAAGAATATCATTGATATTAAATGTCGCTACACCCGCATTTGTTACGAAGCGACGCGACGCCGCGCGTTCGCCACCGCGCGCCGAATCGCTGGCTAAAACTTTGCTCGCATATTAAATAATAATAACTCGGTTCTTCAAATACGCAAGCGGATATATGTTTCCTCAAATCTTCAATATTAATTTAAGTTACACGATGAAATATTAAATCTTGTACTTTTAAACTTTCTCTTTGCAAATTTTATTGATTCGAAGTGAAAAAAATATTTCTCTTCAAACGATCATACACACGCGTGCGAAAAACTAAAGTAATTTTGTATATTTAACAATTTTTAATATTTTTGTTTACTTGTTTCGCGTTAATAAGAAAACTTTTATCGCAAAGCAGAGTATCCCAGGCATGTTTATTCATCAATGGCAGTTCATTGTTGCGGTTTATAAGCTCGAGAACGAAATAGCCACGTAAGCCAGACCTTAAAGCCACTCTTAAAACTTTATCGTCTTTGTATATACTGTATTGAGTGGGGGGGAGGGGGAGGAAAAAAAACATTTTCTCGTGCCGGTGTGGCGTGACGCTCGTAGCAATAGATTCCGTAAATCCCCGGTTACCGTTACAGTTTCCCGTTGAAAATACGGGCTAAAAGGTGCGCGATCCGCGATTTAACGATCACAAGAGGCGCGCGCGTAACGTAACGGGAGAAAGTTAACCGCTCAAACTTCCGACAAAAGTCCTGCCTCAAACTTTCGTCTACCTGTCCATTTACCGTTTGCGCTGTATGCCTGTGACATGGATACACTCTATTGTTGCATAGGCAGCTTCTGAAGTCGACTTCAACTTCGAAGATCTCGAGATGTCGTTCAGTCAGAAGATCGGATCTGTCCTACTTTGGAGTCTCGGATTCCAGGCCGCAGGTTTCCGATTTCGGTTCCTTTGTAGAAACTTGCAGAGAGAGAGAGAGAGAGAGAGAGAGAAATATATCTGCAACTTCGAAAGGACGATTGATTTTTCGATTACAAACCGAACGTCGAACAACTAGGGCCAATAAAGAGATGCCAGTTTGTCGTGCCAGAGCTCGGAAAAATAGTGCATTTTTCCAAAATCCTTTTATACGTCTCGCATTATTTTGTTAAACAACGTGAATTTCTTCTTTTCACGACAAAGAGCGAAAAGAGTTCATCTCTTCTGACGAGAGTCGGATGGAAATGTGGAAAAGAAATATTATTTATTATACGCTTGGCTGCGTACAAATAAATTCATTTTTGAAGTAAAAAAAACGTTTATTTTCTGTTTCTCTCAAATGTGCGATAATTACATGTTTACGTGAGAGCCACTGTGCGGGAAACGAAAACACGTTTTCGTATAACGAACAGAATGAGAGCGAGCCGCGGCGCCATTATTCCGCGGCAGTAGATGAAATTAGGAACGATCTCTCAGAGCGAATTCCGGAGACGGGATTCCTTAGCGGGAGTATCCTTCTCTGTTGGTTGTGTGTTACCGCATAAATTCGCGTCTCGCGTCTGAACGTACGCGCAGAAGGATTCGGTGTGGGAGCGAAGCCGTACAGAGAAAAGCCGGAGCCAAGACGTGCGACTCGCGAAATCTGTTCGAATCTCGTCGCCGTTCCTCGCGAAGTCTCCCGTTTTCGAGAATTCTCGGGGCGCATTCCTCAACGAAGGAACAACGCCGTCGTTTCGTAATGTATGGCGAATTCGCTTCACGGTTTACTCTTGGCTGCAAAACGACGGCCGGACGTCCCGGTGACAGGACAATGCGCCAGCAGCATTTATCGGAACGAAAATCTTCCGCGATAGTCCCGCGAGGCGATTCCTCGACTACCGTCTTTCTCTTCTAAAACTTAGATCGCTCGCGGCTTTGCATAAACTACGCAAAGTTCGCGAGCTGGGAAGGCCAGATACGAGTGATGCATTTTGAGTTAAACGTAATGCAGAAAGTTGAGACGGACGCGAACGCACGGATGCGCGAGAGCGGGGATTTAAAACACAGACAGAACACTAAAACGGAGAATGACAGGGGATGGAAAAGATCTTCCCCTGCTGCGTGTTACAAGACGAGGGAGAGTGTCGCGGAGGAGTGCGTAATTAGACGCATACGCGATATTTAATTCTGCATAAGGCTTGAAAGCGCGCGCGGTTGAATGGAATAACATCCGGAGAGTGTAATATATTCCCTCGCCAAACTAATCTTTCATAATACTTGAGTACTCTCGAGAGCTCTAAGGAGCTTAGTATTCGCGGTGCTACATTACTACGAGCTTACACAAATGTAATACAAAAAAATGCGCCAAGTAGGTCAAAGAATACTTCTTCCAATTAACGAGAGTGTAATAGGATGTAAACGTTCACTCAATTAGGAATATGATAAATTATCATGCTTATTACCAAATAAGAGTTTCTATCAAAGAAACAACGTACAAAATGCAGTTTCTATTTAAAAAAAAAAAAAAAAAAACTATTTTCTAACGCAGTATTTATATGTAAATTTATTTGAACTCGCAAATGTTGAAGCGACGATTGATTTTACTTAATGTTTTCGAGAAATTGTGAAAAAATAGAGATTGTTCTACCTTCTGTATAATAGCGTGTTGACTCTTTTATTCCAAAACCACCGATGCACCTGTCGGTTTTCCGCGAGATTTCATTTTAGTAGAATGCCACGACTACAGAAGCAAGCGGGATTCTTCAAAAATGAAAATATTGGAAAACCATTTGAAGCGGAAATCCCTACTTCAGGATGAGGTTTAAAGATGGAACTCTGTTTTGATAAAAAAGATACGTTTGATGGATTTGCTTTAGCTCAGTGGCAAACTACTTTTCGTACTACCAATGTTTTGTAATACTACTGATTTTTTTTTACATATTTTATACGCTGAAAATATCATATTTATCAAAAAAAAATAAATAAATAAATAAATAACGAAAATACTTTTCTGACACTGTACAGTAGATGGAAACATTTTGAATAGATTTACATTTATTTCGTTTATACAAGTTTTCTTTTGACAGTTTTCTATATGCTGCTTAGTCATAAATATCCCAAACGACGCAATGATGGCGACATTAGTATCACATTGCTGTTGTCTTTGATAAGTTTCATCCCTCAGAAAAATCAAAATATCAAAACGCTGTTCATTATCGCGCGTAATGTTTGCGTTCCAGCTTGTCAAAGTAGACGTGAAAGTAACTTTCAGTGATTTTTAACACCAGCTAACATTTCAACCACGTTGCAACGGCCACAATTTACGAGTTGGACTTCAAATTGCTGTCTCATCCGCTTTATTCGCCAGGTATTCCCATCGTTTTTCCATTTATTTTCCATTTATTTCCAAGTCTGAAAAAATGGCTCGATGGAAAGAAATTTTCGAGCAACAATGAGGTCATCGAATGAATGCCATAAATGGCTAGTTTGAAGAACTCGAGAAATTGTTCTACCAAAGTGGTGCCAAAATGTATCGAGATAGAAAGCGACTGTATTAAAAACTAAATTTCAATCCGATAAATTGTTGTTTGCCTTTCCGTTTCGGATATCAATGGTTTCTTCGGATATACAGTGGACATTAAAAAATTGACAGAATAGGACAGAGAAATGGGAGCTACCATTCCTTTTGTCTCGGATTCCCGCGTCAATTTAACGAATTTTTGGTGTTCATTGTGAATACGTTTTTATTAAAAATTGAAAGAGTGAAATCGAAAGTTTTTCTTTCTTAAACAAAAAAAAAAAATACAATGTTACGTCCGCAACTCTCTCTATAGTCTCAAATGCAGCTAATTTCTTATCGTCAAACTTCAAAGAGAAACTTCAACACGTTAATTAAATTACACGTAAATATTCTATTAGAGAAAAGTAAGATTGTAATGTGCTATTACAACATGCATGATACGTAATCGCTGTAATATCATCCGCGAGTAATAGTATTCCCGCAGAAAGAGAATGCTAGCTTTAGCTCGCTCTCTTTTTCCATAAAAGATCGTGCCGTGTGATAATGACGCGATCTATTTTAGGAAATTACACATTTGTACAGTAGCGTTACTTTCATCGACGACAATCACTTGTTGTGCTTTAAGCGATATCGCTACAACGATGCAATGTGGCAGTTTGAATGCTAAAAACAAAAACAAAAAAATTCCAAATAATAATAAATGTGAGCGTTGTCGATTATACGTCGTCAAAAACGAGGTGTTACAAAAGCTCCGTGTTCCGCTTGTATACTACTACATTAATGTCTCCCACACGTTTAACCTTTCATCGATTAAGCTGCGTTGCAGTTTCGAGTGACGATGTCCTCCTCGCTTCAAAGGGCTTCTCCGCCAATGCGGTTACGAGTTTCATCAAAACTTCGACATCGCTAACGTAGTCGTGATAGTCCCGGGCGTCCCAACTGTAATGCCGTTTTACGATCCTTGTATCTCATTGTCGATGACCTGAAAGACGCGCACGTCACCTTTAATATCGTGCATTTTAATGCAGCTTTCCTGGAGCGTGAGGGCGTTAATAAACGCGCGCATGTTTTATAGGCGCTGCACCTCCATCGCGCGCATATACGCGAGAAAACTCGCATGATTAATTTCGCGTCAGACAAACCTCCGATACCTCTGAAAATTGCTAATTAACAATTTTAGAATGGCGCGATAACAAACCGGGAATTTGTGGCAATTATCGGAGTGACGACGTTGTAGATATTAAGTATGATATCTTGATATTAACAATAAAATGAAAAATAGGTTATTTCTTCGTTTTATACATAAAAAAGTTAAATTACGCACAAAAGCAATTTATATTGATGATATGTAACTTTTCTTGTGCAATGTAATTGTTGTTTTTTGTGCGTGAAAATAAAAACAATTTGGTTTAGCAATATGCAAACAGTCTATATATTATAATATATATTTGTTGCTTACGATATGTATATAAAAGATCACAAAAGTTTTTGTAGAATAAGAATTGAAACTATACATGCGTATGTGTGTACATACGTGTATGCTATATTTTTTGTTTAAAACTCTCGCGTCTAGAAAATAAACTGCGACTATCTGTCGTTAACGTCGCAGTATTTAATATTGATTGTGCTGTCGATTATTCTGACGCACGAATGTACGAACATGTTTCGCTATAATTCTTCGTGAATAAATTAATCTCAAAAATAAAATCAACGCCGAGATCGATCCTTAATTCTGATAAACTCGCGGAAAGCAGGCCGGGTCAACCGGGGACCATTCTTTCGGGACAGCGCGCGCCTGGTTGTTAATAAATTTGTGTTTACAGTGTCTAGCGTGGGTTATTTTTACCCCCTTGTGCTCAGCGTGCGCATTCCCGCGGTTGGAGGGCAACCCCCTGTCACGCGCATAAATATTCCGTCGCCAACGGGACGTCGTGGTGGAAGACAATCCCCGCATTATTCGCAATCTCGTAAACGAAACCAGGATTTAGTGAAGTTTAATCACGCTAGTAAGTGACACTTTATACACCTTATTCTCCTTCCTCTCTCTTCGACATAAATCTGTCTTCTTTTTTTACATAATTTCTTAAAAAAGAGATTAATTATCGTGCACGCGCATGAGGGCATGAAAATTTCAACGAGGGAATAATATCAGTGTTTTCACAATGTGTCAGGAATTTAGCGGAAATAAATTATTCCGATTGTCGGGGAATAAATGATACAATAATATATGCTAAATATTCGCATTTTTTTTACACGGTATTACAGTCAAGTATCTCGCGTGCATCAGGTGAAACATATCCATTATTAAACTGCATAATCATCATGCGGCAAAATCCTCGTATTTAATTAGTTGCGAAATTGATTGGCACTGTAACGCGCCAGGATCGCGCGCGATATTGCGCCCCCCCACCGGTTTGAAACGACACCGATGCGTCCGAATTTAATTGTAAATCGTAAGGCATAATTTTGCAGTTATCGCAATACGGCGTGCGCAGTTCGCCGAGAGCATACCAACCGCGGGCGGCGCCGCGCACAACCACCCGTTGTTAAACCTCCTCGCCCCCGCAATAATTTCCATTCGTTCCAAGTGAAACGAGGGTGATGCGATCCCCGGGAGAATCCGCATCCGCGAATTTCGACGTTACAGGGTCGCGGTAACCGTTCGCATCCTTTGCATTGTGGTCGAGTTAATGCTCGACGTCTGCTCTACCGCTTGCCGGCTGGTATAGGACTTCGAATTACAATGGAAGCATGAGAACACCCAGACATGCGACACGGTTGCTCGATTGGTCGATGCAGCATGTTGTGAAGTGCACGCGTCAGGCGTCCTCTTTGTATGCGCGTGTGCAAATCACACGAAAACCGTCGATTCCGACGACGGTAACGTTCATACGCGCTGTGTGATATTGCGCGTAAATTCGAAATTCTCGATTGAATGTAAAATTATTGCTCGTAATATATATTCTAGCGGAAAATCCGGCGAGAGATATAATGTGAATTTGTAATCTCTCACAAAGTGTTCTCTCTAAGATAAAACGTCACGTTTCGATCAAAAAACGATCGACCTCGTTTCACTTTGATACAGGGATGGTTGAAGAAAAGAATGGCATCTATCTGACGACGCGCTGCGGAAAAAAGATCGATCAAGGCTAAGAAGATGAAATTTTTCATCGACATCGGTTTTGCTTCTGAATATTAAAATCTCAGCTTATGTTATCCAGTGAATCGGTCACATACCGTTAAAAGATTGTAGCTCGAGGATACTGTTTCAATTTAATGAGATTAGACGAGTCGTAAGGGTTAAGATAGTCTCGGTGTAGTGCTCGCCCCCGAGCCAAATAAATTTGAAACACGATCGCCTTGTGTTTCAACATGAGTGTAACCGATTATCTTATTTCGAGAATACGAATATCGTTGTTGAATAGCATCAACCGAAATCCTTTTGCGTAGTTTGCAAATTTTCATCGTTTTTGTGACTATGTAAAATCGGCAGCCAGTACTGCTGCTTAGCAGCGCGTCATAAATAAGAAATATCCAGTAACCGAGAAGAATCGCTTGTCTCGAGCACCGCATCGTTAAAATATAATGCCGGTGTTATTCGAGTGTTATCTTGCGAATAAAGTGCTGGTATGAAAAGGCAACCATCTCTCTCTGTTTGTCTTGGCCAACTCTTGAGGGACCGGCGAACTCATAACAAATACAAGGAAATATTTTATTCTTTTCTGTCATTTATAGTTTTTTTTTTCAAATCTTTGTCGATAAGTTTTGATGTACTTTAAATCTTTGTTAATGTGCTTTAACGTCTTACAAGTGCTAAAGAATCGTTAAATTGTCAGAATTAGAGAAAAGAGTGCGCGATAAATACAGGAAATTTTCAAGCAACGAGAGATAGACACAACACGAATTTCGAAGTTTCGATTCGACGTGTCAAGTAGTAAAACAATTCGAGCGCGCGCATTACGCGCACCTTAACTCATATCAAATAAGTAATTTGACGACGTTATCGTCGAAGTTTGGCGCTCGTGTCACCTGCTCCAACCTATCTACTTCCTATCTATGCTTAACTTGAGATCGAAGTCGCATCGTACATGAATGCATATATGAAAATGTAAGATAACTAAATTAAATTTGCATCTCTAACGCGAAGCGAACGTAAAATACAACTCAACGTTTACATTTCTGAGCATTTAAAAGTAAGGAAAACTGATTTTTCACTAATATTTAAAAAAATGTACATATTGCATTGTTTGAATATTAGTGTATAACACAAGTATTTTCAATTGGGATTTTTATTCTCTAAAGAGACACGTGATTGATGGGTTTCATTCTCATCAAAGAGAATGAGCTTTAAATCTCCGGCCTTCGGGGAGGAAAAAAATTTGATCAATCAAGTAATCCGCCGGCTTATGCGCGACGTATCGTTGGCTACAGAAGCAAACCACATTGGCCATTAGTATCGCTGACGTAACACCGTTGCCGTCGACTTCCGCGAACGTCTTTGGGTCAGCGCTCGACACTTCGATTTAGAAACTCACGCCGCTTGAACTTTCCCATTACTCGGTTAATTTGAATCCGTCTCGCGTCACGACACGTGACTAACGATCGAGTTCATTGATCTCGCTCTTGATGCGTCGCGTCGCCGCCGGACGCGTTCAAGATGATATGATGAAAATAACGACGGTATCATACTTTTTTTTTTTTTTTTAGACCAAATAACATTCATTTGTTTGTTGACTTATCAACACTTGATGACGTTTCGTTATTATTAATAACTCTTGTTGTTATTAAACAATATGTTGCTCGAGCGTTATTTATTATCTGTTATCTTTTTTCTTATATTCTGTTACAAAAATTCCCGTACGAGAATGGCCCTTGTAAATATGTAATAGATATATTATAATATCAATTATTTATGTAAATAGCTGAGTAATGATTTGCCAGTTCGAATATTTTTGACATAAATTCGATGTAAAATTTATCGCAAGATACTGCATGATAAATGGCACATTAATCGAGAATATCTACCAAAATTATATTTACAATAATGAAATTTTGGTTCGCTCGTGGCAATAATCGATATTATGTCTCTTCGTGTTGAATTCATGAATTCTAGAACGAAACTACCTGTTTTGTAAAAAAAAAAAGCTATCTAACGTTCCGAAATAATAAAGTGATAATGTGCGCACGTGCAGCTATACTTGCATATATGTATATATAAATATGCAAATATCGAATTATTGCATTTGCTGCGTTATTGTATTCTCTAGTTACTGAATGTATGAAATGTTGCCTGAATGTACATTGTCAAGATATACTCTCAAAATTTGAAAATAATAAACAATTTACGTTTGTTTTGCAAAATTTAACAATACAACATACGTCGTTTGAAATTAAAATTTTATAACATAAATATATATAAATTACATAAAATTTTGTAAATTACATAAATACATAAAGAAATATATATTTTAAATATACATATGTGAAGAAAAATCGAAATAAAGATAAAATTGTAAAATTGCCATGAGATAAGATGTACGAATAAGTTATACGACATAAGGCGTATACGAGTTCAAGATTGCTGGAAATACGCGGCATGGAAATAGTGTGCGATAATGAATTCAATCATCGTGAGGAATTTCAATGAGGAAGTCTCAGTAAAGGTAGATCAGCCTCGAGGAAGAGAAGCAGAGTGAGATCCCGGCGTAAAAGAACTTTTCAATCTCTCTCCTCTTCGTGGTCCTTCGTAAGAGTGAAAGGATCTCGCAAGTCGTACGATTCGTTTTACGTTCTTGCTTGGAGCCCAACGTTTCTGTTCCTCCCGCTTTTCCACCTTCTCGCGCTCTCTCTCCCTCCGAGAGAACTGTGAAGCCTCGCTCAGTGTCACGCGAAGGTAAAGAGAGTAAATCAGCCCTAGGCACTCATCTTAACGAGAATAAACGCGCTCGTTTTCCACGCTACCCCTAAAGCTGTCACTATTTAGCCATTTTCGGTTGAATGCGATAATATGAAGGACCCTTTAAATTGGTTTAAGACCTTTGAAATGTCTGACGACTCTTATTACGTCTGTTTCTGATTCAATGAAAAAAGATGATCTAAAATTTATTACTTTTTTATTACTTAACATTGCGCCATATAATTTTTATAGATATTTATTTCTTAAAAATATCACAACACGTCTTTTTCTCTTTCTCTCTCTCTTTCTCTTTTTTTTCTCACTCTTTCTTACTCTTCTATAATAATTCTTTTAATAAAAATGTGATGACATTATGTGACGAAGCTGAATTAAAAAAAAGCAACCGTTAAACATAGAAGACAAACGATACAGTCGCACAATAGACGGAATGTTTCACGTTGTAGTGGGTGCTTGAATGTAAAGAACTATTTAACGATTCACTTTGTTGTGATCTCGCAATGAAAAATGATCGGGGCTCAGTTGTAAGAGATAGGGAGGCAAATGGGGAGGAAACGTGTCGAGCGAAGGGTGAGAGAGTGAAAGAAGGCGAAGGGAAAGGTAGAAATACAAGAGGCGGCTGATAACCTGCCGTCTGAATCAATAGCCTCCTCGTTGTAAAGATCTTCGTGGAAAACGCTTCTCCAAAGTGAGAGGGATTTCTTTTCGAGGCGTTATCGCGTGCGTTTGAAAATCGCCGGCTTTAACAAACTCGCTCGATTTTCGCTGAATTAATCTGGAACACCGGAGTATTAAATTCTTTTAATCTCGAATCTTCTCACAAGTCCTCCTCGACGATGTTGACTAGGTTTTTCGCGATTGCGCGAGAATATTGACAATAAAACAACGACGTCGCTCGCCCGTTTGTTCTCGTTATCGCGACAAATAATAATCCCTGTGCCGCAATACCGGACATATAAGCCGAGAAAAACACTAGCGGGGGTGCACCGTATATCTCCGATCCGGCGTTTATCGTGCGTTACAACGTACAGCGCAAACCTGCAACCTGCAAACAGCGAGAGAACACTATCTCGTAAGAAACCAGTAAGAACTGACGGGGAAAAAAATTTGTACCGCACACGCTCGAACGAAGTCCATAAGGTACAACGATTGAATTGACCGAGTTCTCGTGCGACGTGAGAAATAACCTGGCGACGACGTCGCGATCGAAATGAAACGATCGCATTATTATGTGGGTGTGGTGAAAGTTACATCCCGTGATCTTTTCTACGTTTTGTTGCAAATCGTCGTCTGTCCACGAAGCTTGGTAACAAATATTCACAATTGAAATTTTAGAAAACCGCACCGTTCCGAAGACAGATTTTCAATCGCACAAAAAGCAGTTTAACGACCCAAATAAAGACAGAAAAGAGTTTTGAAATAATCTATAAGTTTAGAAAAATGCACCGAAATGAAGAATTTAAAGGTTTTTTAAATTCTTTTTTAGTTTTATAATAATTATTACTAAAACAAGAAACAATAAATTCTAGTATTCACACTACGTTTCATATAAAACAAGATTTAAAACAACAATTGACACGATTTTTATTCTTTTTTTCTTTTTTTTTTTTTTGTAAGCTTGATGGTTCACAGTTCGGATTTAGTCGAGCAATTTTTCGGATAACCTCCCGTTTGGTGGCATACAGTAAAAAATAAAACCATTCAAGCTTATCTCGCGGCATAGGTTTTCGAAACTGGCATATGCAAAAGCATTTTCCTGTGATGCTCGCGCGACATTTTCAAGAAATTACCTCGCGTAATTTTCTATTCTTTTCTCGTGCCCTTTTACTATCTAGACAGAAAATGATTTTGTATTTTATCGGTGAATTTGCGCAGTGACGTGTCGGATTACGGCTCTCCGCAAACTCCATATCCATGTTAAATACTTTGTAAAAAAAAAGAGTATTTATGACTTGTGAATTCATAACAATTTATTTAGAATATGTATAATATAACTATTAAAGAATATTCTAATAAACTTTGAAGTAAATATAATATTTTAAGAAAATTTGGAAAACATTTATTAAAAAAGTTATTATTTCAATCAAGAGAGAGAATAATGTATTAAATTTGAAAAAATTTGAATATATCGAAGATATTGTGATTCGGAATATATCTAAAATATTGGGATGTGTATATGTCGCTGGTGAAAGAGATGCAAACAGAAAGGGGTAAGTAAAGAAGGATAGAGTGGGATACACGTGCAGGACGCGGGGGAGGCGAGAAAAGAGAGTGGTGGTTGCCTCGTCAAAAAAGATGAAGTCAACGCGGTTTCGAGGGGAGGGTAACTGCACACAGGGCCGAGCGGCGATATGAGGGCGGGGGTTGCTGTTCTTTAAGGTAGGGGGCATGCGCGGCGTCCGGGGGTGCAGAACGGCTCTCGGAGGTTAGTCGCCTGCCAACATCACGACGTGCCGCTCGCGCCTCGCTATCGTTGGATTTACACACGCACTCGCACTTTTTTTTACTCTCGTTGTCGCAACGTCAACCCTGTTTGTTGCTGTCCAAAGAATGATACGACAGTGATCCGGCGTCAATCCAGAGAAATCGTCGATTAATTCTTTTTTTTTCTCGGTGCCGAATTTCACGATACACCGAATCGCGATTTTCGAAATTCACCGAATAGTGCGCGTATTCGCGCGTACGACATGGAACGCGGTCGCGACTTGAAAATGCGGTAGTGTATAGAAAAAAAAAAAACGCTCCGATCGATTCGTTAGAATGTGGATCGCGCGAGACGAGAGACAACTGACATGGTGATTTATTCACCGGAACTTCTCCGAGACTAGTTCGGAGTTCAACGAGTTCGGAGTTCAGTTTGTCAATCAATGGGACGGATCGAAATGATAAATCGCAATGACGCAAATGAATGCGCAC
This sequence comes from Pseudomyrmex flavicornis, assembly GCA_014825475.1. Classification (NCBI taxonomy): domain Eukaryota; kingdom Metazoa; phylum Arthropoda; class Insecta; order Hymenoptera; family Formicidae; genus Pseudomyrmex; species Pseudomyrmex flavicornis. Next base: position 16,034 of record QVNW01001400.1, on the reverse strand, counting down.
CTAGGGATACAAGTTCGTTTTCGGAATCAGTTCGTACATAAGCAGTGCTGCGTGTCGTCAAAAGAGCTGTCGTGAGATCTATCGCAATCGTTTATCCGCGGTATTCCGCGAACAGCCGCAACGGAAACGTAGACCGGAAGTGACTGCATCGTGTCACTGCGGTGAACGGCGCGTATAAGTGCGCGCAACTCTGAGCCACAAGAAATAGCTCTTTCTCTTGGATCTATTGTGTCGCGAGGGAGACTTGCTGGGAATCCCGCGGAGTTAGCATGAGATTGTGAGCTGCACTTGCGGCGATTTCGGATGCATTTCCGGAGTAACGTGTTGCAAACGGAGAACGCCGCCTCGTCCAGGAAGTTCGTACACCGTGTCCGAAAAGTGTAGTTCCGAGATCCGTAAGTCAACTTCATTCGTTCTTTTCACATCGGTGTGGGTGTCTGTGTGAATATATATCGTTGCAGCTTTTGTGAAGTGATGAAAAAAACTGGCTCTGATATATATACAAAGTGTTAAAAAAAAAACGGTTTTTATAATGGGATCTAATCTTTGAGTAATTGTTGGTATAGTATTTTCACGTCATTAGTTCGTCTTAACAACAACAAAAAATTTTGATAAAATTTGTATTTATTTCTAAAAGAAAACACTAATAAGTTTTATATACGAATAACGATATTTTGTTTAATCAAGAGACACGTAAGGGCAATTAAAAAAATATTAACTTTATAAAACAAAATTGAATTAAAACTTGTTAATTTGTAAAACTGAATTAAATTTAATATAATTGTGGCGAAATTAATTTAATTGAAATTTAATTAAATTTTATTAAATTTTACAAAATATTTTACTCGTTTTACAAATTGTAAGACTAATAAATGTAATGAAGCCTATTCAGTGGTTAATACAATAATTAACAAGAGGTGCGCAATTGACGGTGTTTCAAATATCGTGCTAATAATCGTACAATGTGCGTGTACGAGTATCCGCATGAAAGATTAATGACGCTTGTGTTTAAAAGGGCGCAATAATAGCAGCAACAATTTTGGTGGCGTTTCGGTGCAATAATATGTGTACACTTGACGTAACACTACACGCGACGTTGATAAACCGGTTGAAATACATAATACACACGGTGTTATCACCGATAACAACGAACTATAATATTTATAATAAAATTCCGCAGAAAAAAAAAATTTTCGCTTTGGATTTTCGAATTGGATCTTCTACGCGTGCAACAGCGAACGATGATGATGAGCAACGAAGACATCGATTTACGCTCGAGACGATATAAACGTGCCTAATACAATTTATCAGCCGATGCCGCGAGAATTTTTCTGCCGAATATGCAGTCGGCCGTATATGGACGCTGAATATGCAATGCGTTCTCCAACTTACATCTCTGACGGAAGGAGTTTTTATTGGACGGTAGCTCTCAAATGCTTTTGCGCTGTTAGGTAATAAAAATGCTCAAAGCTAATCGATTATCCATCGAGTTTAGATCCACGTTTTTTGGAGTTAGTTCTGAGTTTGCAAACTCATCGCACATATGACGCTACTGAAATTATATTATAGTTGCGTCGCCATCAGAGAGAAAAATCGAAATGCGCGATAGAATATTCAGGTCTGTGGAAAAAACAATTACAAACTTCGCGGATGTTCGCGTTTGTCGTGCCACAGATGATATATCTCTCACGTCCGTGAGACCGTTTTCTGAGCGATCTTAAAATCTTTCAAGACAGCTGTCAGCGCGAGCGTAAATCACATTTGACAACTTAAGTAATACGATACAGTGCAGATCGATACGATAACGTATCATTCGCGCATTGTGTGCGCGAAGATATTTAATATTAAATCGATTGGATGTGCGTCTCTTTGTACGTCGTTTTGATCGTCGAAAGTGTCCAACGAGACATCTTAGCGCTCGAAAAATGAAACAAGCCGCAATGACCCGCTCGAGCCCGCATTTCCGGCGCACCGGAAAACAGATGGTGTTTGAAACGGGCGCGAGATCATTCGCTATTGTCGCGCTCCCCGACACGCGCCCATGGGATTTAGACCAGATCGCGAACACGCGAAATAGGTAATTCACCGGTAGTCAACTATTCATCTTCATTCACGAGGCGTAATTTCGCAAATTGCCGTCCATCTATCGCGTTCTCCTACGCTATATTTCGAGTGTGTGTAGGCGCGTACGCCCGGAAAAACGGTCAGTATTTTCTGGACACAATGGCCGAGTGGCGGAGTTTATACGCCGCTTAATGTCTGTTCGATGAACGCGACGTTTAACGTCGGTGTGCGCGCGATAATAGAATTTTTCCGTCTCGCGACGAAGAAGGTTTCCGAGTAATATCTTAATGAACCGTCCTGCTGAATATCGCGGATCCATCAGCGAACTTGTTAAAACGAATAATTAACACGCGCCCCCATTATCGGCGTGCTGTGCGCCACTACCACTCTCTGTGTCGGCGATTCTTTTACTCGCTGGAACGCGCTGCTACTCAATCACCGGAATTACGTGCTCTCTACTCGTCTATCGTAAAATGAATCAATTTAATCCATGGGGAGCCATAACGGTTTAACGCTCGGATGGTTAAAACGTGCTTGCGAGGTCGGTGAAGCTTAATGAGTGCAAATGGCACACAAGCGGAGTAGATTAGCCTGGTTTTTTGATAGAGTTTCCATGTTTTTACATTTCACGTCGCCATAAAGCGAAAAAAAATTGTTTTTCATATTTATCTCCATCTGTTTCGATCACGTTTATTTGGGGGAGGGGCAGGGAGAAAACGCTTGGGTTTGGCAAATGGATTTGATATACTGCGAAATGAATTTCTTTCGGAGGTGATTGATTATCAATATTTTGGAAATTGATACGCACACTGTACTAGCTAATAGAAAAAAAATTGTTTGATTGTATCAAGCACCGATTTTGTACGTTGTTGATATTCAGTAAAGAGTAGTTATGTGCAATTTTAAAATTGCATTAAACACGTAGTAGTTTTTTTTTTTGCTCACGAGAAACGCGCCAGACTTCCGAAAAAAGATTAAATAAAGTTAAATACTTATCAGAAGAGATATATACAAATGCCTCGTAAAAATTCCGGTATTTCACAATGTTTAAACTGAATAATTTATATACTAAGATTATACGCGTTCAGATCCTTTTTTGAAAAGAGGAATAATCTTATTTTCATAATAAAGCACAAGTACACTCGCATTACCGGGATAACACGCAATGCAATTCTGCTTCTAATTTGCAATACGTTAAAAATGCAGTACGCATTTTCAAGCGGAGTCCTTTTGCCGAGCTAAAGACGCTTCTGGCTACGCCACGTTTGCTGTGTAATGTGGGTATGCAAATTGAATTAATAATAACACTAGCGGATGAACTAACTGCGCACACAGAGAGAACCTCTCGCAAGCTGCTCGTTTCGCGCGGCTTGTACTGATGACGATTCGTGAAAGAGAGAGAGTGTGTGCGTGTGTGTGTGCTCGCGTGGGGGAGAATTAATTACTTTGATTATGATTAGCTGTGTGTTATGCAAATCGCTTAGAGAAGTGGACGCGCGACCGATATTCGGCCACTTCGCGCTAATTGCTCTTCGATTTATTGACAATTCTCGCGTGTCTGAAATTCCCGCGAACGTAAAATTCCACACACTAACATTATCGCAAACACTAAAACTTAATGTAATCACACAGTAATTATGTATATGAAGTTGTTGTGCGAGAATAACAATTTTACAAAAAAAAAAGAATCTTTTCACACTCTCACAGATCCTGATATTTTATAACCCTGGTGGTTAATCGATCACTCGTCCCACTAATCCCATTCTAATAGGATATTCGTTTTCACGATTATAATTCAAAGCATTATCGAGTCACGTCAAGCGGCGGATAACTTACGCGGTACGACAGCCAAGGTATTGCGGAATGAGAAGATGATCGATTAAGCTATTTTCAACTTTTCCTTCCGATATAAGCGCGCACACTTCGCAATTCAAATTGCGCGGGACTTGTGATGCCGCGCTTCATTCCCGCGCTGAGAAGCGTCAGGATTTTCAAGGATGATCGAATGTGCTCTTGCCCTTTCTCCCCGTTTTCGTTAATTCTCGCTCTGTGTACGTGTATGCATGTGCGCGCGTAACTCCATCTTTATACGTGCTCGTCGACCGAATTAGGACTTGTCCATTTCTCCGCTCGACACAAATGCAACCCGTAGGAACTTGGCTGTCATAAAAAATTCCATTTCACGCTTCCACGAGAAGAGCAATAATGGCGCGCCGAGTTCTTTTCCGCTTGCAGATTTCTTTTTTTCTTTTTTTTTTTTCGTTTTTTCTCTTTAATGTTATGACGAGCCGGACAAATTACGGCAGACAGGAACCGTCCGTTCCCGTACGACGCGTTGTCGCTTGTCACGTCGGTAATCACAAGATCGGGAAGAGAATACCTTCCGCTCTCATCGATGTTACGCGACGCATGACGGCCGTAATGATAGCAACGTGTCTCATTTGTAAAATATGCGCAACGGATCTTTGACATTTCATTATTCTGCAAGAAGAGGAAGAGAGAGAGAAAGAGAGAGAAGAATGAAATAACATTGTCAACACAACGGGAACCAGTTGTTGAAAATTTGTTCTATATTTCATTTGATCTCTTTTCTATAGTAAATAAACACGTATTATGCACATATATATATATATATATATATATATATACACTCACGTGTGTACATTACGTAAAAAAAAAAAAAAAAAAAAAAAAAAAAAAAAAAAAAAAAAAAGAGAGAGAAATTCGTTTTACGTCACAAAAATAAATCTGCCACAAAGCAGATTTACATCGAGAATATTATATACATATAGTCGACTTGTAAAAATATCTATTGCGCAAATTCTACATCATCAAAATATATTTCATGTCTCTTTATATTTGCCGGATGTTCGCGTATTGATATTAAATAGCACATATAATCCATTACGCTCGTGTAATATTTGAAGTTGAACAAATTGAACGCGCACATCAAAGCTCTCACACGTACGAACAATTTCGATCTTCAATATACATACTTTGCGTTACTCCACCTATTTCGATATCGGAATGAGAATCATCAGATTGCAGAATCATTGTTCGATAGAGTCAAGCGAAATTGAGTTTTAAAACGGTCTGGATGCGACGGAGTGAAAGATGCACTACGTGCGCCGTGACAGTAAATTTCTAAACGCAACGAGAATTTCTCTCACCGGAGAAAGCAATAAAAATTACAACATACCGGAACGCCGGCGCGCGCCGGCGACCAAAGTTTGCCAGACGTATTAAAATTGCACGAGCCGACGTTGCAATTCTTCAAAGGAAGATTATTAAGACTAATGGCTTATTCGTCTGTGATATTTATGCAGCTTGTGTTACAGTGCGCGCGGGGTTATCTCGTTGCATTTTTAAATTGCGCGAGCATGATTTCCTTTGCCAACAAATCATCGCTGTTGTTCTAGCAACACACAGCCGTATTTATTGCAGACGTGCGCAAACAAAAAAATGTCATCATAGATTATACAAATTATTTTAAAAAAAAATCGTGCAACGGTTTGCGTCACGTGTATTGTTTTATTTTTAGATAAAAATTAAGTATAGAAATGTGCGTGGAGTTGTTTGCACGTGATACACAACGCACCAACGAGATTTTAAACGCAAAGAAAGCTGTGCGATTAAATTGACAAAGATATTTTCGCAAACTTAACATTTGACATCTCTTAGTTATGCGCTCACGTAGCGGGACGAAACTTTGTTCGATGGTGGTTGTAATTTTCCGTTGTTATCTGACTATAATTTCCAAGCGAGTGCAAACGCTAGACCTTCGTCGTATATTTTGCGGCAAAGGATCGAACACTACGAGAGTACTTTGATTATCGGAAGTCTTGTGGCTTTATTCAGAAGAGTTGCTTCAAAAGTTTGCACTTGAAGTTTCTTTGTGTCGCGTTTTACGTATATACTTCATCTTGTTTCAATATTTTGACACTTCACACAATAAATTATTTTAAGTTCGCTAATTTATGTGAAACTGTAATATAATTAATAATCACGTTTGAACAACATCCCGACATCTAATCGCAACCGAATTAAATTTCATCGATCTGACATTTCGTTAATATATTTTGTTTATTTAATTAAAATTCAATGAAACTGTACACGTCTGTACAACCTATTATATATTATGCATATACACACGGAATATGTAGAACATTTTAAAATAACTGCAGGAACAAATCTGTGCAATGTGTCAGATAGATTTTGTCATAACAAGAATTTAAATTATCGTTTAGCTTTCTCTCTCTCTCTTTCTCTCTTTCTTTCTTGGTCTATATAATATTTGTCTTTATGTACTATGGAAGTTAGATTTTTGGTGCGGCTGAGTTGAAATATGAGAATCGAGTTTTGTTAGCAGAGCGCACCTTTCCCGGGGCAACTTTGTATTTACTTAAGCTTTCATAGGTATACCACTGTTTACCTTAACGCTTTTGGTAGATAAATTTTCGAGGCTTCACGAATTGAGTACAAATATTTCATTTGTCATAAATTTATCTCGTTTTCGACACGTGTTATCTTACTTACTGTATAAGTAAAACAATCGATCAAACTTCCGCGACTGTCGCGAATGATTTCTCTCATCTATGTTCATATGTTTTACAATTAAACCAATTTACACGCACGCGAAAACTTTTCGCAAGTTATATTTCGGACGGATTATTCGATTGTTCGTTTCCTCGCTCGCGAATGCGGGCAACAGCCGGTGCTAATGCGGGAAATCCGGACTAAGCTCGATTTAACAGTAAAGATTATCGTTAATACACAATGCGAGAGGATTATTGCACTCATAAAACGGAATATCTGGGACCGAGGCGCGTCGGTTCTCCGCCGAGTCGTCCGAATCGTCGTCGTCGTGCGGAATTGCTCTTGTCTTTGTATAATCAAGCTCCGTTGCCTGAAGCACTTGGGAATGCGCTGCGGTCCTCCCCGAAGTAGGGAGGATGACTTTATCAAAGGTACATTACTTATTCCCACCCCATTGAATTAAACGTCCCGGACTCGCGCGACGCCGAAGTTACAGCAGCAGCAGCGTCTCTCTCGAACGAAATTCGGTTGTTGCTAGACAACGTCTCTCCTTTGTCTCTCGCGAACAAATACGGTACCTACAATCTTGTACTTCGTTAGTTGTAAACGCAACTTTTGCTTAATTGTCTCAGAAAATATCGGGGAAGAAACACTCGTCGTCGAGCGCGGGAAGCGAGTCCGCGAGTAACGCAATTACATTGAGGCGAGCCAAACTCGCATATTGTATAGTCACGGCGTTATCGAGCCGTTATTGTTATCGTGCAGCTTAATTTCCTCCGTCTCTAAGGATAGCGGAAATGATTTGCGTCATGGCTGCTTGCTTACTGGCTGATTGTCAACGGGTGATAAATAGGGGTTGATAGTAGAGGTAGATAAATTGTGACATTTACGATGGCCTCGTGCAAAGGGAAGAAAGCAGGAATCAGCCGCTACAAACTGATATCATTGTGTGGTGAAAATTAAACAGACGCGCTTGTTTGAACGATAATATGTATGTACATATATTTCAACAAAGTCAATCAATTCTCTATTGGCCGTGTAAGCGCCGGCAAGAGGATCGTTAAAGCAGAACGAGCGATCGACAAAGATGATAGCGAAACAAACGGTTACGAGCGCAATAACAATTAGAGATTTTAACGGACATTTTTGTGGATCAGTAACAATATCGAATTTCTAAAAACGATCCTTTGCTCTTTCCACGGGAAAAGTAAACAACCCATTGAAATAAAAATCAAAGTCAAATATAAATTTAAAAAAATGTTACGTCGATTGCAAATGTTATTCTTCGCAAAATATTGATCAAGATAAAAATATTCTATGCGTATTTGATATATTATTTCATATAGAATAAAAAAAAAATATATATTTTTTTGAAAATATCTGTTTGATAAAAAGATCTAAAGATTTTATGACTTGTACAAATGGAGAGAGAGAGAGAGAGAAAGAAAGAGAGAAAAAGATATCTATGGTACACAAATCACATATACTTTTTATCAGAACACGTTCTCTGCACGTGACAAACAAACATACATTAATATAAACCGCATATATTAACACATACATTAATAAACCGCATAGAGTTTCGTTAACGGCAGTATCACATTTCCTCTTCCGCTTCAGTCGAGTAGAAATTGATGCTTTAATACGTCGTATAAAAAATATAAAAGAAATTTTAATATCACAAATAATATTTGCATAAATCAAATTTTCAGTATCATTAATATATGGCGTAGTATGGATATTGTAATTCCTTTGATTTAAATATCGATAGTACATCGCGTTATAGAGTTGATGATATTCAACTGATAGTAACAGATGATCTTATTTCTATTGACCGGTAGTTTCGTGTCAATCCCATTATATATATATATACTATGTTATTGACAACAGTAATTACTCGCGTTCATTATTATTTGACGCACGATGTAGGATAAATATTAGAGATTTATTATAACATAATTTTTAGAAATATAAAAATATAAAACGTGATTTTAGGATATTCGACTTTTGTAGCATACAAGCGTTTCTTTGATCTTCACGGTTGATTTTTTTCCGCAAATCGCTAATATATCCGAAGTTTGCGAGCGTGTTCCTGAATTTTTGTCATTCATGAAGAGTCGGCTCATTGTTGTATGTGCGACGATTTATACTCGAGTGAAGCATAAGTAAAGGAGAACCGGATGACGAAAGAGGGTAGAATTTATTATGCTCGGACATCCGGGCGCCGCGACGTGTCCGAAAAAAAGTGGAATATATAGTTCGTTCGGACTCGCGGCCAGACTTACAATGGAATACCGGTGTTACCATCGCACGTTGCGGTTTTATATTAATTATCACGTTAGACGGTCCGCATAGTCCAACGCGTAAACTCGCGCGTAGGTGGAAATTTGGAAATAACCGCGTAGTTATAGCAAACTTGCAAATTGAGTTATTGGACGTATAATATTTCAGCTCCGTTAATGATATTGTATTTGAGGTTAGAAATGTCGGTTACTGCTACGCTAATTAGTGAAACTTGTATAATAATAGTTTTTTAAGAACAATATATAATAGTTTCACAAAGTTTGTATTTTATTTTAAAAAAAATGTACGTGAGAAAAAAAAATCATATTACTAACGATATAAAAACAAAATATTGATGTTAAATGTATAATGTTCGTGCGCGGCACGTTATAACGCTATGAATAACAATTTGCTTAGCACGAGATTGACTAAGTTTCGCGAAGCTCGGTACTTGGTATACGGTGTGTTGTTCGCGTTTGATACCGCAGGAAACGCAACGAATACGCTTTCTGTTTGATTTTGCGAAATGAAACATGACGCAATGTTTGTAATTCCGTTTGATCTTGACTTAGCGGAGCTAGTATTTCTAGACATTGCACATAGACGGAGTGCAGAAAAAATATTACAGCATGTACAACATGAAGCGATACACCATTTTCCGAAGGACACTCGAATGTACGAACCTCGTCGAGTTCAATTTCCAGGAAATGAAGATGGAGCTTACTCTCCCGTGTTGTTGCAGCAATACTGCTGCATGTTCCATGTATTCCGGTTTCGTTATTATTGCGCTGACGGCGAGAACATATTTTTTTTCACGCAAGGACATTGATTGATGAAATCGCGTGTAGAAGTTAAACAATTAAAATAACAGGAATAAGTGAAATACAATATATTTTACAGCACTTACTAATGCGTATGTGTACATGTATATGATTTACTTAAAAGTTAAATAAAATATTTTAGATTTTAAAGAGAGAGAGAGAGAAAGAAATTTTTGTGACATTTAGATGTAAAAACTACAGCTCTCGCTTCCCATGATTGTTAAACGCGAGAATTTTTTTGGTTTTCAGATTTCGAACAAGCTTATATACTCGTGAAACCTGGGATTATAAAATAATGAAACTCTGTTGTTTCTTTATGATAAAATAAATATTGATTGAAAAAATTAGAATAGGCCAATACGAGGTAGACACAGGTTAATGTTTGTGTAGAGTTAAAATAAATATTAACTTATTCTTTTACATTTTCTCAGAATATAATTCTTTTCTTCTTGACGTTTTTTTTTCTTAGTTTTACTGCAGATTTGCAAGAAATGATAATTCTTCTCTAAGTATTTTCTGTTTGTGTGCAAGCACAACGAGAACTAAAATGTGAACACCTTCTTTGTTTTAGCGTAACACGATTATGTTCGCAAAAAAGCTCGCTCCAGCTCGTCCCAACCCGTTTCGGTTGGAATCTCACATGTATTTATGCGACCGCAACTTCTCTGTATTTTTTGCCAACGAATTGGAATAATAATTCTCGTTTTGGTTCCACTTGGTGTTTTATCTTTCTATGTACGGTATATGTACATAGACGGAAAATAAATCAGCCCATTTCATAGGAATTGCATACTGCGTGCAATTAAATTAAATTGAAGTGTACAAAGCAATCTTGCGACTTGGACACATTTCTACAGCAACAACATAAAAAAAAAAAAATAAATAAAACGAATAATATAATTATAAACGTGAACAAATAAATACATTTTGTAAAACCGTTTTTTAATTTAAAGTAAGTTATAGAAAAAACAGTTTATAGACGGGTTTTAATATATTTATATCTGCAAAAAAAGAGAGAATATAATTCTGTAAGCTTCTCTTTCTCTGAATATTCAAGAAATGTACACTGTTTTATAAGGGTCATTTAAAACCGTGGTGGAAAAGTAACTATAATAGCATAATTTCCTCCTATAAATTCTCTTAATGTTGCTATTCTCACACAAATGAAACATGCTTGAGTTAAATATAGTAGTAGCGTAAACCATGCAGCAAATTTTATTACGTGTATCTCGCACAGATTAAATATAAAGACGCGACCAAATTAATGCAAATACGCGTAAAACTTTTTTTTTTAATTTTGTTAATTGACACCAATAGATATCTTTGAAAGTTCTATATAGAGATAGAGCTGTTACGTTATAAAATATTTTTTAAAAAAGACACAAGAACAATTGCGACGAGGATATAGTCGTAAAAAAATGAACTTTAATTCTAATTGCGACCATACGACGTCTATTTTAATGCTCATTAAATTCAATAAAACTTTTTTATTCGAATAAAAATTTAAATATAAAATTTTATAAAACTCCGACTCTCTGTCAGATTGCTAATCTGTGTATAAGTTTTAATTGTTTCTCTATTTACGTTTCTCATTTTTGTGCAATTTTGTTCTAACTTGTAACATTATATTCCTCTGTCAATCTCGCTTATAACTGCTGTTGCTTACAACAGCATATTTTTACCTAATTATAAACTTATTATAAACTTATGAGGAAATACACTATATTAAGACGTAAATAAAACAAATGACTACGTAATGCTTGCGCGACGAAAATAAATAATTTAATGTCTGAATTTTTTCGTTTACCAAGAGATTTTTGAAGAGAACAGCAAAATTAAGTCAATAATTTCGCAATAACGTAATTAAAATAAATTATTCATGAGATCGAAATACATAACGTAGAAAAGATATCAATGATTTATCGATAAATTCGAGAAATTGCACTGAAATTGTTTTAGCTTTGATTATACAGATTATCTCATTATTAAATCGATATTACGTTCTTCATAATGCGGCATTGCAAAATCCTTATTAATCATGAAAATTGTTTTTCAATAAGTTCGAGGTCATCAAATGTAAACTGAACTGTTGTTTAATAAATAAAATGCAGAATCATAGAATATATTTGTAAAGTATGGAACGTTGTGCACATACTTGTATGTGGATAAAAAAGCAAATAATATTTGCAATTAGAAACTTATGGTTATAGCATATGCGAATAAAGCAACGAATTCGACGAAGAAAAAGAGAAAAAAAAAAGATCAGGAAGAAGATGGGGTTCTAGTATCTCATATCCGGAGAACTGACCTCATGGCACATAGTGGCCACTACTATTAACGGGGCAGGAGAGAACGGGGCACGGACACGAGGGTGGCAAACGAGCGGGGAAAAGGACGGAAGAGGTTGCTCTTTGCATAACGTACAGCAACCTACAGGCCCGACGGGAAAACGTATTATTGCGATTTTACATGCAAAAGTTATTACACGAAATTGTCTGAAAATTGCGCTCCGGCTGAGCCGCGATTGTCCTCTTTTGCCTCCTTTTCGGAATAAACCGTAGTTCGCACTTTCTCGCCCCGGTTTGTAAAATATACATGAAATAGACTTATCTCATGCCGCCGAGAGCGCGTGGTCCAAGTCGCGTGTGCATATTCGCGACCTTAAATCCGCTCGGAAATATCGCCGCACGTGGATGTATCGTGTGATATTCGGTAGCGACAACAGAATATATCCATTCCTGTAAAAGTCTGACTTTTACAGGAATGGATATATCTTCGGCATCTTTTCGTTCGCAACCCTGGATTTATGGGAAAATTTCCTACGCGTTATATTATACAGTGCAATTTGTTACACGATACAACAAAGGGCCAGAGAATTTTGGAGATGTTCTGTTTTTGTCACGGTTTTGCGTGTTTGATCAAAACAAGAATTGAGAGAGAATATTTAAATATGCGATGTAAATACAGATAACAGTCGAGATTTTCGGAATATATAATATTACGCGCGAGATGCAAACATATTTAATTTAATGAGGATTTGGGATGCGATTCAAAAGTTTTCTAATGCATAGCAGAGCATATATTATACATATATATTTAAATAAAAAATTATAAATCTAATTGGATAATATGTAGTTGTCACAAATTTGATGAATTTATTTAAGTACTGAAGATACATATTACATATGTGATTAACATATACGATAAAAAATTCTGAATAATTGCATACATCAGATCCTTTCCTACATCGATTATTTTCCTCGTCGACTTGACTTTGCGGCTATCTTTTGCCAGAGGGTTCTGAGATATAACAGATGGCGTGACGAATATCGTATTCGACTTGTAATTACGACCGCCGGGTATAACGTGGATAATCAAACGGTCAGACGTTCCTATTCCCAGTGGAAAATCGCCCCTTCGTCGCCATCGAAAGCGCATATATATGCGATTCCATCCTCAACATCGACTGGGAAAAGAACTGTTATCGAACGCTTCTCGCTAAATATATATATATCGCTGTATGTCTCTTTTTTGTGGATTATCTGATTGAAGGCGAGTCTATTTATCGTCACCCGTATGTTATTTTATTCTATCGTTCCGTTATTAAGTGATACATTATTACAAATCCGCGGTGAAGTTCAGCGATGCGCATTACGCTAAAAAATGAATCAGCAGTTCAAAAAGCGAGTATAAAAATACTTGTTAAACAGCAATACTAACCATAGACAGCTTAATATCTGAACAAATTACATACTATGAATAAGTGATTCTTATGTCTTTCGTACTTGAACTGTGTGCTATGTAATTAGTATTTCGGTTTGTCCCCGAGGACATCATCATCTTAAACATGTTCGCACACTGTGCGAACATTTTCGAGAGATAGAAGCGCGTGATAAATTTCCACGAAATTTCTTCTACACCGTTGAGACTGCTATATGGAATTGACTCTTTTTTTTCTGTGTAATCTACTTTTTCTAATAAATTGAAAAGTATATTGATTTTACTTGATTACATCGTAAAAAAGTTTTACTGTTTATAATAAAATCGAACTTTCTACGATACAATGTAGAAATGTAATAGGTTTCGTGCGAAAAAGAAAAGTACGTGTTTTGTGACGTTGGCTTTCAACATTTGTACTTTTCATGTCAGAAAATAAACGAACGTTTATGCGAACGTTTGATTAAATATAAGAGGCTAAAAGATTTACTGCCCAATCAGCAGATCGATATAAGTGTGCTGTAGGAATATATTTATGATTTCTATGTCTTTATAGAGTCATTACACCATAAAGCTGACAAACACAGAGAAAGTCAAATAATAAATATTTTATTTGATGCGTATAATTTCCATATACAATCTTGTGCAATTTATATAATTTGCACAGTTTGTATAATTTATATACAATTTGAGTAAAATGTTGTTTACTCTAAGAAGATTTTAAGAAAAAAATCGCAATTGTTTGTCACTAAAAACAAAAAGCTCCAAATTATTAATAATTAGGAGAGAACCTACGACTGACGCAACTTTACGTAGATAATTCATATTTTCGCCGGCGTAACAAAAGCGCAAAGTCTTCGCAATTCGTAAAAATGAAAGCTCGCTCTCGTAAATCCCGCTATCTTAAGAAATCCTTCCAGCGGGAATTGCTCGTAAACCTCGGGAGAGTTTTAATTATCGTTAACGCGATCATTTTGCTGGCACACAAATCAAAACGCTAATGCACAGCGTGCGAGCGATTAACGATTACGTTTGACAATAAATTATTACCTTCTGCTCTAATTTTCCGGTAGATGCACTTGTAACGACTTGGGACGTCATGTGGTTACTGAAATATGAACGTAAAGTACTATCACAGATTAAAGACTTGGCTAAATCGCGACGAAAACTCAATTTATATATATATGTCGAATTAATAACATTTAGTACTAAAAAATTTGTCCAATAGATTGTGACATTTAAAGAAGCGCTTTGTGCTTATAGCCCCGATAAACTTTAGCGCGTTGTGTGTTTTTAGTAGGATCGTAGTTTCTCTAAAAACAGCACTCTCTGTGGTTCAGAGAAACAATAATAAGGCAATTAACGAGCTATAAATGAATCAACAGCAAGTTGCGGAATAGCGCGTGCAACGAATACGATAGACACTGGGAATGTGTTGGCAAAATACGGCAAATTTTCCAGGTACGCGCACGTAAATTGGCGAGATTTCCAACATAAATAGGATTCGTAAGGGAACCATACTAAGAGCATTTGCGCAATTCGCACATACACAGTGGCTTGTAATTATCCAGCCGGTGATTTTTCTCTCCGCGCGTGCGTTACGTTGCGCGCTTTCTCGCAATATACGCACGAGCGACGTAGTTCATTGCTAAATTAATGCAAATTTATGCTCGCATGCTTATGCGCAAATTCTGTTGTAAGCCGATCAGCTTATCACGGATTTACGGACCGTGGGGACAAATAAAACTCGAAAATTAGCATGCAATTCCTCCTAAGGCTAGCTCTCTGAAACATCGGGGATGAAGATTTCTGAGTCATGCTTCATTTTTGAACCCGCGCTAGATATAAACTGATATTTATTGGCGTATATCGTGCACGTACACTTTCTAACTGAACTTCAGTTAGAACGATGGTAAAATCGATGATGCAACTGTATACTAGCTTGGAGTCTTTGTTTCTGTAACACGTGTTACTTTGTAACATTGTTTATCGCTTTTTCTCGTTGCTATTAATTTAACACGCGTACCATTACTTATAACTATAAGTAAACTTCTTCTTCTTCTTCTTCTTCTTCTTCTCTAAAATGTCTTTTGATATATTTGTAACTTAGAAAAAAAATCGCATTGTCGAGAAGCAAGCTCAAAAGAACTGTCGATAAAATAAAACGTTTTATTATCGATGTCATCATTATCGTCGTCATCGTCGTCATTGTTATCGTTGTCGTGCAAAAACTGATGCAAGATGAATAGATTCATATTGTGCGTCATTGACTCGGAGCTCAAGTCTCAAGCGCACAATCAACCCCGTTGTAAAATAGCCGCGATCTCGCTTGCGCTTGCGCGTGCACACGGTGGTTAATAAAACATGCGAGACGGATTCTGTGTGTTTAGAGGATAATCCGGGGATGCATCTGTCGGCCTCATAAAATATTCCCTGTCGCCGAGAGAATGGTAAGCTTCGCACGGCAGCGAGCTGCGGTTAGTCATCCGTGTCAAATAGGCAAACCTAAACAGATTACACGCTGATTGGCCCGGTCTCCTCGCCTTGTCGCCAGCTAGAAGCTACCCTATCTCTCGACAGACACGTCGAGCGACAGATGTGCCAGCTAATACC